>CM031236.1:45091878-45399809 GCA_018340775.1 Taxus wallichiana var. yunnanensis
AGGCATATAACATTAATGATCCAAAACAACGTTAATTCCTTCAATACAAATCAAGTGAATAAGAGAGAAGTATCAACAACTACTCGATGCATTCTAGAAAGTAATGCAATTGACCGATCCAATCTATATACAATTTACACAAAAGAGGGAAGGATGAAATGAGATAAAAAAATTAGAACTTCCCTTCTAATTCGGTTAATCCGAATATCATTTCACAACTCAGAAAAGAGAATACAACACATAATCTCTTACAGTTTCCAAAGGAGGCAGCGATGACTCTTTACCTCAGAGAATAAAAGAGAAAGGAGTCAATTGACATGATTAGAGGAGGATTCCAACATTCCTTCATAAGAAAAGATGGTCATAAAAGGATTGGTACAAACCCAATCATAACATCCTTTAACTCTTTTAAATGTAGAAATCATGCACCAAAAATTTGTTAGACTAAATCATGCGACCGCAAAATGCAAGTCGGGTTTCTAAATAAGGTTCACCCAACATGAAGAAAAAGTAGTAATGTATTACTATCCTCATCAAGAAAGAGATGTAATAACAAGAATTGCTAAACAACTTATAGGGAATTAACAACCTTCAACAGTCATTCTAAATCGTCAAAGTTTTAGTCAAAGGAACCATAGTATTTCCATTCCTTCAAGATGATAGTGCAAAAATTGGTGAGAAATACTCACATTCGAATCCTCATAGAGGTGAGGGAAATACATCTTATGAATGGACAAAGAAAGATCCATCACGATTCAATTTCAAAGAAGGTGCAACACAAGATCGACATGGCTTAGCTACAGGTGCACAAGCTATCAATAGAGATGATAAAATACTTTTCATTACATTTCTATGGACATGTTCAACTGCACACCTCTACTAAGTCAACAAGGTATTATTCCTTCCAATCTTACTCAGAGATCAAAGAAATTGAAGAGTCTAGAAAACCCTTTATTCTGAACCAATTTGGTTAGTTCCAGATCACAAAATGTCAACCAAAAATATGAATATACATTCCTTAAAGCTTCACGATACCACAATAGGAAGGATTTAACAAGTTTACTCTAGTAAGTTACTTAAGAGGTTAACCCAGATCAGGAACAAGTATGTTTAATCAACAACATCTAACTCAAAAGTGGAGTAGACAACAAGGTCGACATCTAGCAAGCTCAAACAGAGCTACGTGAATAACCCAAATATTGACTCAGACAAAGCCAACTCTCAAAATATCCTCAACCAAATAGAATTCATCTATTAACCTTTAGTTCAGTCTTCCAAAGACTTAAAGAAAGACCCAATACATATAAGTTTAGAAAGAGAAGACTTCACACACAGATATTCTCAACAAGATAACTTCAAAATCTAAGTGTCCAAGAAACAATTATCACATAGTTTCCATAAAAGAACTTAATTCAAGCAACTCAGTTTTTTAACTAAAAAGATAAGAGGATTAATAAAACATTCATTCTTGTTTCCATACAAGTTGAATCCACAAAAATAGAAAATCCAAACACCCATTATCAACCCAGCTTCCATCAAATACCGGATTCGAAGAAATGAGAGTTTATACAGTAAGTTCAAGAAGAAGTCACTCATTTACTATTTTCTATACAAATTTGAGTTCACACAACTCTAAATCAAAGTATCCATATTAATACAGTTCCAACAGAGTAACAAAACTTCAACAAAACAAATATGTGACAGAGAAGGATATTCTTTTACCTTCTAACAACCAAAACAAACAAACCCAGTTCAAAACTTAAAGAAACATTATATTTCCATAAACCCCCTTTCAAGCAGACAAGCAAGATTCACACATGTTCAACATTACTCAAGTCACAACCAGATTTAAGGTGTGATTCACCATTAAATAAATAGGAAAACAACCCATTTCCTACTTTATCAAGTAGAGATTCTTCAGAAGAAATACAAAGAATTTTCAAGCAAGATTGCATGGTAACCATAACAAAATAAAAACCCATTTATTTCATGAGAGCAGAGTTGTTTTAATGAAGACATTTAGAGAAAATTAGAACAACTTAATGGATAGAGCCTATCATGCCTGATAGTGCTTCTATCAATTCGAAGAAGATTTCCAGCTAAGCCTCCACAATTCCTTCTTCTCCAAATGAAGTCAAAACCAAAACTTCTTTCTCATATGCCTCTTATACCTCCATTGGATCAAAATAGTCCAAAGGAGCTAAAAATAGAAACAGATTGAAAACAAAACTATTGGTTCAAAGAACCAGATATCTCCATGCAGAGCAAAAATTAAAATGCATGAAAGACCAAACAACCCCCAAGAAATCCACTCGCATGGTTTCCAAGGTGGTTTGCTTACCAAAACTCGATGATCATTAATGCCATTAAACTCCACTTTCCCACCTATATCTCCACGCCACCGCCATCTAAAGTTGGCGAGTCCAATTTCAACGATAGCATGCATCACTTAACTCTAGTGATGATGCCAACTAGGATTCCCTCTAATTTCCATGCCTCTACCAAAACTGATAGTACCGCATTTTTAAATTCAAAATCAAATCACATAAATGACTTAGAAACCATGCCACCACCACCTTACACTTTCCATGTGACCCCTTAGGTCCCCTTCCATCCTTACATTAGTTTAGGTTAAATAAACATTAGTTTAGGATCCGACCTTAGGTTAGATAGAAAGTATTCACCTTAGGTCATTTTAATATTGCCATAGGTAACAAGCCATCATAGATTAAGCCATACCACATAGTAATTTAGTATTAGGTAATAGGTTAGAAATAAACCTATCATTATCTTAGGTTATTTCCAAATCCCACACTTATATAACATACAACTTAGATTAGGATGCAACAGGATTAGTGTAGACATAGATCTAAGGTAGGTCCAGCTTACCTTAGGTTAGAATCTGTTAGGATAGATCTTAAAGATCTAGGACTTAGGTTTTACCTTTTATAGTCTTGAAGTAGACCTCTGTCCTTCTTACGCCATTAAGCATCCTAAAAGATTAACAAGAAGATCTAAGCACACTATTTATAGCAGAATGCAGAGCAAGGACCTCCAAGAAAGATCAATAAAATTGTGTACATTTAAGGACTCAGTCCCTTACTTCCTTTAATTTCTGAATATCGGTTTGTCATACAGATCAGATAAGAAGAATTAAAGCATACCTTGGATCAATGGAATTGATCCAGGGTTTTGCTATTATAGAGAGATAAATTTGCAAACAACATTACCAATTTACAACCTAATGGATTCCTTGCAAGAAACAACATTTCAAAAAATGAATCCAAGAATAGAATAATTTATCCATTGCAAGCATGATTTCCAACAGTCGAAAGAATACACCTTCTTAGGAAAAATCACATATCAATGCTTGTAGTGTAAAGAGGAAAAATTTTAACAGTTTTTCAAAGATGTTACATACTTCCCTCCTAAAAGAATCATTGTCCGATGATTTACTTAGTTACACAATTTACATCAAGGACAAATCAAATTATTTTATTACCTTTCATATGTTCCAAACAAAACTAGATTTTAAAATTCCAAAATCAACATTTACGTAGCTGTTTATTTTAAATATGAAATGTCTGCCCAAAACTGGCAGATTTATTGACATAAAAAGAATAAAAACTTAAACTTATCAGTCAATAGAATCAATCTTGTTCAAACAAATATGGAAAAGCAGTTTTCATATCTTCCGATTTTCCTAGGTTGCACTTTCTTTGTTAAACTGATCCCACTGGACCTTACATTGTCTTATTTCATGATTTCTTAAGTGCAACTAGTGAGTTTCCAACACTTGTATAGGTTTAACCATGATTATTCCTAGGTCTTGGACCTGCAAGGAATTCCAATTTAACACGTGTGATAAATCTGAAATGTATTTCTTAAGCAAAGAAATATGTAAAACATCATGCATTCATGAAAAGTAGGAGGTAATGTTAAATGATAAGCTACGGGGTTTATTACTTTAACAATTTCAAAGGGTCCCACATAACGAGGTGATAAGTTGGTAGCCTTGCCAAAATTTATAGAACTCTTTTTTGGTTTAACCTGAAGAAAGAACTTCTCACCAAGTTCAAATTTCCTATCAACTCGATTCAAGTCAAGCATAACTCTTCTTCCTATCCATTGCTTCTTTGAATCTTTTCGTAAGATTTTAGGTCCAACCACCTCTCTATCTTTAATGATGTCCCAACTACCAAGGGTTCTACATTTCCTTCCATATAATGCTTCGAAAGGTGCCATATTTAGAGAGGTGTGATATGTGTTATTTTTTATGCAAACTCAACTAATGAAAGGTACTCTTCCCATTTATACTTTGTTGATACATGCAATACATTTGTAACATATCCTCTAAAACTTGATTAACTCTTTCAATCTGTCCATCCGTTTCCGGATGATACGTAGAACTGAAATTCAGCTTAGTTCCTAGAGTTGCATTAAGTGTTTGCCAAAATCTTGAAGTCATTATTGGATCTCTATCAAATATGATTAATTCAGGTACTCCATGTAATCTAAAAATCTCATGTACAAATCTTTTTGCTAAAATAGGTGAATCATCCTTAAGATTACCAATAATAAAATGTGCTACCTTTGTTAGTTTATCAACAACAACTAAAATAACATCATGTTTATTTCTTGACATAGGTAACCCTTGTACAAAATCCATGCTTATCACTTTCCATTTGTACTATGGTATGTTGTGAGGATACAATAAACTAGCTAGATGCATATGTTCAACTTTAACTCATTGACATTCTAAGCAGTGTGTCACAAACTCAATCACGTCCTTTTTCATCCCTTTCCAGAAATATTGTTGTTTTATATCAGCAAGCATCTTTGTAATACCAGGGTGTCTAGAAAAAGGTGAATTGTGAAATTCAACTAATAATTTATTTCTTAAATCATTTAGCAAAGGTATGTATACCATATTTTCAAACCGCAAGATTCCTTCATTATCAAAGTGAAAACCCTTATATCTCACATCATTTGGATCTGCAGCAAGTGTTGTTTTTACTTGTTGAAAATAAGAATCAGATTCTATAACACTTTTTACCTCATCCTTAAATTGAGTTCTCAACATTATAAGAGCATAAATGTGCTTCCTACGACTTAGAGCATCAATTACCCTATTTTCCTTTCCTTTAATGTAACTTATGTCAAAATCATATTGAGATAAAAACTCTAACCATCTTTGTTGTCTTGCATTTAGATTTGGCTAAGTAAAAATATACTTCAGCCCAAGATGATCAATTTTTAGTTCAAAAGGTTTACCAAGCAAATAATGCCTCCAAACTTGAAGTGCATGAACAATGGCAGCAAGCTCTAGATCATGTGGAGCATAATTCAGCTCATGTAACTTGAGTTTTCTACTTTTGTAAGCTATGACATGATCCTTTTGTAAAAAAATTCCTATAGTAACCAACAAGACCCATGACATAATCGATACATAATCTAAGTGTACCATTTTTCTTTTCACAAAAATGACCGATGCTCCCCAAGGTCAGACACTTTCTCGGTCTAATCAAACCCTTTGACAAAAGTTTGTGTAACTGAGCCTTAAGCTCTACTAATTCAATAGTATTCATCCTATAAGGTGCCTTAGAAATAGGCTTAATTCTAGGTTTGATTTCAATTACGAATGCAAATTCCCGTGTTCGTGGGAGACCTAGTAATTCTTCCCAAAACACATCACCAATTTTTGTAATAGTGGATAACGTTATAAGAAATCACTTTGTTTTCCTCAGTAGATTCAATTTTTTTACTGCATATAAGGTACAACCCTTATTTTTGGCCTTTTTAAGTTACATAGCTAACAACTTCCTAACAAAAATTTCACGTTTTACACCCTGAATGTCTGTTGTTTTTTGCAAGTCATCTAAACAACTAATATGTTTTTCAAAATAGTCAACTTTTTCTTTATGCTTAGCTAACCAATTAACACCTATGATTACATCATAAGACCCCAAAGGAGCAACATAAAGATCAACTTCTATGGAAAAACTAGGTAAATCAAGGACTGCCCCAAAAAGACACATACTAACTATATGAACAACATTATTTCCATAATGTACAACCCATGTTTTATCCATTTTTCCATCTTTTCTTGTTAATTTTGATGTTAATTTACTAGAAATAAAACATTCAGTAGCTCCAGTATCGAAAAGAATAGTTACAGGTATGCCAAATAACTTACCCGAAACCTCTATGGGTGTGACTTGTTTTTCAGCCTGTTTGTCAGCTACTGTAGCATGTATCTTGTGTTGTTGATTATGGTCATCCTTTTTCAAAGGACATTGATTTGCGTAATGATCATTGCCACAATTGTAACAGCCTCATATAAGTCACTTTTTAGATTCAAATTTATTTCTAGCCTTAAAGTTATCATTCTGACCTCCATAGGACTTCTTTCGTTATTATTGTTCTTGACAAAGTTATTTTGTACATTAGCAGATGATTATTTGTTGTTTTCTTATTATTATCTGTTGTAAAATTATTTTTCATACCAAACTTCTTCCATGGTCCTTTCTTAGGTGTAAGAGATGATGAAGAGGAGTTTGGAACTTTCTTTCTAAATTCCTCCTTATGAGCAGAAATTGCCTTTAATTTCTATTCCTACCTTATGGATTTTTCAACAACCCCTTCCATAGTGGTTGGGTGTGAACATCCACCTCTCCCCCTATAATGGGATTCAGTCCCATGATAAATTTCTGTATCCTGAACTTCTCATCAGTTTGATACTGAGGTACATACTTAAGGAGTTTGGTAAACCATTCCCAGTACTCTGTTACAGTTAATTTTCCTTGGGCTAAGTTCTGAAATTCAGTCATTTTCTAATCATAGTAAAGTTGTGGCAGCCAACATTGCCTAAAATAACTTTTAAATTGATCCCAAGTAATATTTGTTTCATCAATGTTCAACTCAACCTTTCGGCTATCCCACCATGAAGATTCTTAATGGAATAGTTGATATGCTCCCCATATTGCCTTTGTTTCCTCTGAGAAATTCCTTATTGCAAAGTAATTCTCCATTTCACTGAGCCAATTTTCAGCTCCATCTCCTAATGTGGTGCCATCAAACTTAGGTGGACTTATCCTTTTGATATCATTAGTGAGTTTAGTTGCCAGCCTTGCCTTTTTATTTTCTGGTTGATCAGGTATGTTTACATTATTGTTATCAACACCTAAATTCCCCAAATTGGCATTGTCCACAGGAGGTGGCTGATTGTTATTACCAACATATTCTTCCTCCTCATTTCCCATTACTTGTTGTTCAAGTACAACCAAATGATCTCTTGTGTCTAATATGGTAGCAAGGATCTCATCGATTTTTGGGCGCTTTTACTTCTCCACCAGGTGGTGGGTTGTTTGACATTTCCTCTTGTTCTAACCATTTTTGTTAACAAGAAAATTTAAGTTTTATTAGATTATGGACACAATAGGTCCAAGAGCTACAACCTTCAGCTCTGATACCAAGATGTAACATTCCCATTTTAAGACTTTAGAAATAAGGGAATTTTTTTTACATAATGTTCTCTGTTCTAAATAATCATAATTTAGAACACACATTCCATGCCAATCAATCTCATAACAAATAACCATATGTAGCTATAAATGACTCGGTGAACTACTAATCTCTCATTTCATGACTTATTTTTCCAACCAATCTCTCATGTTAACTTAAAGTATTGAATACTACATGTATACTAAGTATACTTGGTTCTCTTACCCTGTTCTGGGTATTGAGTGTTCTATTTAAGAAACCTATCTAAATGTTTGTTACCAATATTCATTTGAAATCTCATTTCTTAAACTAGGTGACATAGGAAAACATAACCAATAGCTTGCGATACTTTGGCCAAATATTTCCAACATACTATTCATGTTACTATTCCTAGATGGCATACTCATCTAATAGAATACGTCCTTCACCCCACTCATCTGTTATCTAGAATGGTCTTTACTGACTTCTATCAGTTCACTTGTTCAAGGTTTGACCCTAGATCAGTTAGCAACATGATTTAGTATAGGAACCCATTCGTGATGACTAAGGGTATATAGACATACTCAATCAACCTAAGTCAATTGGGTGTGTCTAGTTATCCTAAGTCATCATGAATCACTTTCATACTAAATCACATTCCTAATATGACCTAGAGAGAAACTAAGATCAAGTCCAGGTTTGAGTAGATCTAGATGAACCAATGTTGAGGGGTGTTGCAACATGTCAATTGCAACATTGTATCCTCGTGAAGACCCTAGCCTTCACGAAGGTATAGTCTTGCAGTTGGCGTGTGCCAACATCTGACAGAACTACCCATCTTGATGTACACACCTCGAGAAGAGGTCATTTACACCCATTTATTTCTTAATTAAGATTCAAATTACAACCACCCTGCTTAACCCTAATTCCAACAACCCTTAAGTTTGTCATCCCTAATTGAGTTGTTAATGTAATACGAAACTTCATAAACTTAGGATTAATTTTATGTTCATTAACTTTTGCTTAACATTTAGTTAATTGAAAATAGAAACAACATCCATCATATGATTTACTTAGTACAACTCAACCATTCATGGTGTGTTTAAGATCCAAAACAGTTCCATTATAGTAGACTTCATAGAGATGAAGTCAGATTTATTAACGATCTTATGTACCATACATTTGTTTAAAACCTATGGAGGTATTGCTCAAGAGGTGATGAACCTTCCTCTTTCTTGTTTAAGTGTTGGGGTTTATTATACCCTTTTTCATTTCACACTTCATGATAGTTAAGTTATACTTTCATTAACATCATTTAGTGAACCATACAGATTAGATAAAAGAACATCCATGCATGCCAACTTAACAAGTTGCATTGTTGATCAGATAAAACACTTAATAGAACTCACACACAGAGTCCACATGGAAAAACAGGATGGGATCGAAGGTGTGAAGGAATAGGAAGGTGTTACACATGGAGGTGCAGAGTCGACTTTTGGGACTTAGCCGATTTTGTAGATCAAGTCTATTTTTAGAGGCTGGCGTGCGGAACACACAAAGCGATGCCAAGACTTACGTGCCACGCTTTGTCTATATTTCGAGGATCATATCAAAGCACTCTTGCATGGAAGTAATCCAAGAATAGATTCATCACTCTAGTTAACTGTAAGTGATCTATAGATAGCATACTTGCATGTATGGCTATAATTGTAAATGGCACGTGGCTATTATTAGCATGTGACCTATTTTTGGCATAGTTAGTGGTGAAGGGAAAGTTCCCCACCCTATATATATTAGATGAATCACCTAGTTGATATACCATGTTGAAGGGTTAGAGATTCATGAGTGCATGAGATTGGATAATTGTAATGCATCCATGCATGCATGATATTATCAAGCCTCTGTATTGTTGTCATGTTTAATATATGAAGAATATTGGCCAAACCAAATTGTTTTATATGTGTTATCATTGCATGCTATTGATTTCTTGATGATTTATACTTAAATGCATGCCTTTATAGATCTGGTTTGGTATAACTATGTAATGATGGATTAGTTTCTAACTATATGTCCTTATCGCTTCACTATGCTACCATCCTGCTACAACAACCCTAAAGAGGAATCTGGTACCTTGGCGTGCTTCAGGTGAGCACTCAGCCTATGTTGAGTGATGTGTCAGTGTGACTAGGTGTTATCTGAGAATTCTAGGTTGCATCATTAGTTCCATTTTTGGGACCTCTTTTTTAGTTGTTTTCAAGATGGTTCATGATGAAGACATACTTTGGAGGATTTGAGGCTCATGAGGATGAATAAGAGCTAGAGCATCGAAACTCCCCGTTTAGGAAAAACATGATAGAGAACCCTCTTCGGCCTCACCCGGAAGCATGCTAGCTGAGATATGACATAGGCTACATACACGCATCTAAGCCAACCTCTTAGCCCTTGCACTTGGTTTTTCAATCTAGTAAAATAGGTAAACAAAGTTTTCATTTAGGAAGTGAAAGAGAAGAAACAATTCGACAACACGTACATCAATAACAAAGATAGACAAACAACTTTGTTATTATTTGAGGGTACATTTTTCAGGATCATCATCTACACAAAATATGAGCACGCAATGTGGATTCACCTCTAGAACTGGGACTACTTCACGCAATGTAGGGGTCCAAAGTATAGTACCATTGTCGGACACAAGGAGTGCATCTACGGGCCCTATTCCAACTTCGGGAGGAGGATCGGGAGGTATGGGCAGTTCTAGTTCCAGTGGTTTGGGTAGTTTTAGAGGTAGAGAAAACCAAGGAGGTTCTCGGGTCGAGTGGTCAAGGCCCGCATCAACCCCGAACATTTATATGGAGATGTCTCTTCGTCTTCCAGAGTACAGAGGTATTAAGGATGTTTTTGAACATATTCATATGTATGAAATATTATGGCATGTGAAAGGTATCACGACTTCTTCGAGTGTAAGGAAAGTCAATTTGCTACTACTAAGTTACAGCACGCACGCGTGCACAGCTGGTATAGGAAGTTTGATCCCAATCAAACTTGTATTGATTATGTAGCATTGAAAGATGCTTTCTTAAAAGAGTTCCATATCCCATTTTGAGTAAAAGAGTATAAGCACACTTAAGGATATAAAGCAAGGCACTACCAAAGTGTACATGAGTATGATGCCCATTTTAAAACACTTATATCTAAACTCTCCTATGATATACATGCAAGTCAGCATGCACAATGGTTTTTTAGGGGGATTGATTACTCCATTTCGAAGAGCACTATCACATAAGACTTATACCGACCCGCATGCGAAGCATTAGAAGCAACTCTATGCACTGAGGCAGTTGGGAGTATTGACACTGGAGTTAGTCCATTCTTGGAGGCTCAGATAATAGCTATGGCAAAATAGTTAGAGAAATTATCAACAAACTCAGCTCATGAGACGCGCTCAGGAATCTAGTGTACAAATTATGAAGTGGAAGGCCACACCAAGGATAGTTTCCCTCACAGATCTGTACATTCACTACTATTAGACTGTGAGATTTTCCATTTGAATCATGATGCTAGTCACTACCCCTTACTACAATGCACGTGATCAGGAAGAATGTATCCTCTTTTTGTAAAATTTGTAGGTCCACAACCCATGATACTGAAGATTATAGATTGATTGGCCAGATCCATGATGCCATTGATATTGGGGTGCGACAGGTGAGTGTGGCTGATAGTTCTAAAGGAAAGAATGAGCATCAAGATAGGGATTATAATCAAGCATGCTATGACAGGAATGACGGAAGATTTGAAGGAGGTCATGGAAGAGGACAAGGATATCGAGGCAGATATGGAGGATGAGGCCGAGGTGGGGGAAGAGGTGAATTCCCTCGAGGAACTTGCTATACATGCAGCTCACCTGACCATTATAGGCATGAAATGCCCGCAGAATATTTCCTGTTCATTTTGTGGAAAGGGGCATAGTTATGAAGAGTGTCCTGGACTTGTATGAGCATCTCAGTAAGCAAGCACAAGCAAGAAAACAAAGGCACAGGATGGTTAGAATCTAGTGTGTGGTAGAGAATCAGTGGATGCCCAAGTTAACACCATAACCCGAGGTAGTAATAGTCAAGATAACCACACGAGCTGAGGTGGCACACATGAAAGAGGTATTGCAAAAGAGCCGACAATCACTAGGGAGGAGGTTTTGCATGCTAGGTATCCAGATCCAACTCATCAGAAAGAAGTCTATCAAGAAACTATGGAGGTCCTTAGAAACCTTCAAGGTGAAATACAAGTGTTTGAAAGAGTAGTCTCAGAAGTTGGAGCATAAGGATATAGAAAAGGCCCCATCTGATATTGATGACATCAGAGAGGTATGTAGAATGTTGTGCCAGGAGAATATTATTCCTTTATTGGGAAATTGGTTGAAGGGGAATACTCCACACATGGGAACTGAGACTGAAGACAAATACTCCATGCAAA
Organism: Taxus wallichiana var. yunnanensis; assembly: GCA_018340775.1. Lineage (NCBI taxonomy): Eukaryota > Viridiplantae > Streptophyta > Pinopsida > Cupressales > Taxaceae > Taxus > Taxus wallichiana. Next base: position 45,103,828 of record CM031236.1, read on the forward strand.
TCTCCCCCATAGCATTGACTACTTACAAGGAGATCACTTTGAATGTTGTTGTGATGGTTGGTTGTTGAGCAATATTTTGATCGACACAAAGTGTGGAAGTGAATGTACTTACATTAGATGCATGGGTACAAATGGGGAGACCTCCATTATAGCCATCATCTAATGTATTGTTCATGGAAAATAGAACAAAAGCTACTCCCATAGGAGTTTTGAAGGATGCATCTATCACTATACAAGGGGCCAAGTTCACAGGAGACTTCAAAGTGTTAGCACTTGCGAAGTAGATAGCTTCCCAACTTTTCTTGGGCACCCTTGGTGTTATGCAAACAATGCTGATTTGAGGTTTAACAAGGGGTATATCAGCTTCGAGAACAAGGAGGAAAGGGTCATAATACCATTGATAGATGGGAAATCCATACCATATGTGGAACCTTTGAGTGAAGAGGACTTGAACAAAATTTATATACGCGTTATTCGGGACCCAGAGGTCAATGAGCCATCTAAGGAAGGAATCCTTCATTGGGAAGATTCTCAGTCAATCAACAATACTACCAATATTGCTTGTGATAATTGGGCTCATGGTACTTATGAACTGGTGGGGCATGAAGTTAAGCATGTGGTTGCTTGCAAAAAGGGTTTTCACTCTGTCCGATGTATAGGTCACTCAAGACTCGATATACTGATCCAAAGATCTCGCCGATTCTTACGCAGCCATGGAGGAAAACTAGGCTGACTAGATTAAAAGATGAGATATGTTGTCATATACTTTGCAGGACAACAATGCGTACTGGTGGGTGGTTCACAGGGATAATCTCTTGAATGGGGAGAGATTGGGACCGCCTTATCAACCAGGTTTTCAAGAAGTAATGCACCTACAAATATTTTCCCTTATCATGGTGATCAACCTATTCAACATCATATCTAGTAGTGTGAGAGACTCTGGACAAGAGACAGAAGCATTACCACCCTCACTTTGGGTGCATCGGTTTTATTCTACTCTACAAGGTTACGCACGTGCTTGGTATGTATATGTTGAATTACATCGCGACACTAGAAATTGGTAGAATTTGACTATAGGGATGATCCAAACTTTTGACTTCTTCTCATCTACACCACCAGTGAACAAGGCTTTAAGCTTTATCAAGCACTTAACCATGGGAGATAGTGGGAAAGTGGAAGAACTTATTCAGAATTATTTGGTGAGACAGAGACAGGGGCATGTTTTGAGGAAGAAGTAGATGATACCATACTACTTGAGCACGCTTCTCTGGAAAAAGACAAGGGGAAGTTGGTTTACATAATTGATGATGAGGAAGTTGAGCACTTGAAGTTGATCATTCACATGGAGCACGTGAGGTGTTAGATAGTGCGGATGTAGATACACATGCATATCATGAACCTATGAAGACAACAAAGGTAAATATTGGCACAAAAGCTCGAACCTAAGGAAGTGATAATTGGGGATTATTGGTCAGAGTCAGAAGTGGCAAAGATCATAGAGTTACTTCAAGACTATGAGGACTTATTCCCAAGAGGATACCATGAACTTAAAGGTGCATAAATCACTTGGAGAAATGAAGATAAAGCTTAAGGAAGGTGCACACCCTGTTAGGAAGAGACCTTATCGAATGAATCCCAATTTGTGAGAAAGTAAAGGAGGAAATTGACAAGATGTTGAAATCTGGGATCATTCGACCATTGGATGAGTCAGAATGGGTCAGTCCTATGGTGATAAGTATAAAAAGGATGGTAGGATTCAAATTTGTGTTGATTATAGAGAGTTGAATGCAACATGTGTTACATATCCTTTCCTACGCCATTCACAAAGGAAATATTAGGAGTGGCTGAGGCGCGAGATATATTCATTTACAGATGGGTTCTCAGGGTATCATCAGGTTAGGATTGCCCCGGAAGATCAAGAAAAGACCACCTTCACTACTAAATGGGGAAGCTTTGCCTATACTGTGATGCCCTTTGGATTGAAGAATGCACCTGTTGTATTCTCAAGGATAGTGGTGCAAGCATTCAAGGATTTTATTCACAACTTCTTGCAGGTCTATCTTGATGATTGGACCATTTATGGGCTAATTAAGGATCATTGTGACAATCTGCGCTTAATGTTTGAAAGATGTAGATAGTTGAGTATCTCATTGAATATCAAGAAGTGCATCTTTGCTACTCCCTTTGGCATACTTTTAGGACACATAATCTATAAGGAAGGGTTGTTGGTCGATCCAACTAAAGTTGTGGTCATTTTAGGCTTGAAAGCACCCACCAGTCAGAGTGAGGTGCGTGGATTTTTGGGTCATACAGGGTATTACAGGAAGTTTATAAAAGGGTATGCCAAAGTTGCCACACCCTTGGAAGAATTACTCAAGGGGAAAGGTACATTCTATTGGGGGAGTCACAACAGCGCATGCGTTTGAGATACTGAAGAAGAAACTTACTACCATGCCTATCTTGCACTTTCCTTCATGGGATAAACCTTTTCATGTTCACGTGGATGCCTCTGGCATGGCCATTGGTGTTGTCTTAGCTCAACCTAGAGAAGGTATAGTTGATCATCCCATTTGTTTTGCTAGTAGGAAGTTGACCCTTGCAGTAAAAAAATTATACCACTACAGAGCACGAGGCTTTGTCCATGATATATGCCTTGCACAAATTTCGATAGTATCTATTGGCCACACCTTTTTGTGTTTTATACAGATCATATGGCATTGAAGTATTTGGTGAACAAGCCCATCTTACAAGGGTGCATATGTAGATGGATACTCTTATTTCAAGAGTTTGACTTTACAATTGTGGTAAAACCAGGGAAAAGTAATTCTGACCGGATCACTTGTCTAGAGTTCAATCAGGTGAAGAAGCACAAACAATAGAAGAGACCATGCCTGATGCATAGTTGTATAGGTTACAACACGCATGCCAATGGAATTAGAGGACATTGTTGTCTTCCTAAGGATGGGGATGGCACCAGAAGGCATGAGGTCCTTGGAGAAAAAGCAACTTGCTATACATGCGCGACACCATTCATGTTAATCAATGGTGACTTATACAAGTTAGGTAGAGATGAGGTGTTACACCATTGTGTATTAGAGCATGAACGAAAGGATATAATGGAGGAAGCCCATGGTGGTATTGTAGGTGGCCACTATGCAGGTGATGCTACAACGCGAAAGATCCTACTTGCTGGTTTGTGGTGGGAAATGTTGATAAGGATCAGAAGGAGTATCAGAAGGCATGTGACCATTGTCAAGTCTAGGTCAACTAAGACAGAGGGATGAGATGCCTTTATGACCAATTACAAGTGTAGAACCCTTTGAGAAATGGGTGATAGACTTTGTAGGGCCTATTTCACCAGCTGCGCGTAGGACTGGATCACGCTATATCATTACTTGTACATATTATCTTACGAGATGGGCAAGAAGCAGCACCTACGAAGGACTGTACAACGGCTACAACAACAAGGTTCTTATGGGAAAATGTTCTTACTAGGTATGGTTGTCCTTTAAGTTTAACCAGTGATAGGGGCACCCATTTTTTAAATGAGACAATCCAATTCTGTTAGATGAGTTTATGGTTGCCCACCACAAGACTACACCCTATCACCCTCAGGAAAATGGAACTGCTAAGGCTTTCAACAAGATTTTGAGCCACACATTGACCAAGATTTGTGATGTGGGATGAAAAGATTGGGATGAAAAAGTATCTACTATTCTTTGGGCCTACCAAACAACATATAAGAGATTGAACAAAGCCACACCTTTTCAGTTGGTGTTTGGTGTGGAAGTTGTTCTTCCTATAGAATTTATGTTACCTTCTTTGCATTGCATGCGCACTCTGAGGTCTAGCTGATGAGAAAGCTTTGGAAGAATGGATTGAGAACATGGTTCAACTAGATGAGCACCGGGCCATAGCACGATGGAGTCAGAAATAGGAGAAAGTGCATGCCAGAAAGCATGGCATGATAGGCATATCAGGGATAAGAAACTTGCGGTCAGACAAATGGTACTTCTGTATGACTCTAAGTTTTTGCACCATCTAGGGAAGCTCAAGGTGCATTGGTTGGGGCCATATGTTATAACTCACATACTTGAGTCAAGTGCTTTCCAATTAGAAGCAATTGATGGAACACAGCTGCCCGGTTACTTTAACGGGAGTAGGTTGAAGCCCTACTATAAATAAGTCTTCTTGGTGTTTGTAATAAGGTAGTGTTTCCAGATAGATTAGGTTTCCTTTCTACATTTCCTTAATGTGTTTCTTTCATCATCGCTATGCTTTGTCAATTTAGTTCTTGTTTTTGTGTAATAAGCGCTTTGCGCACATGAAGCTAACTACAATATGAAGCATGTTGATGCACAGAGGACTACACATACTTTTAGTATGGGGTGGATTGTTGGTGACTCCTGTGTATAATGTCAGAAAGATTGAAGGTATAATGTTGCATGGATGTTGAGGAAGTAAGTTGCTAAAGGTGATTTACAAAGGATTGCTTCTCAAAAGTAACCAAGGATGGAGATGAATGAAGGAAAAGTATAACGCGAGGTAAGCGGCAAAACCATGATAACTACCAGAGAAGGTGCAGTGATGAGGTACTGGGCTGCTAGAGCAGCACGCAAAGAGAAGTCTATGACCAGAAGGTAGGAAGGCATGCTAGAAGGTTATAGCTATGGCGTGAAGATGTACCACGCGGAAATGACAAAATTGAGCAATAAATGAGAAATATTTGGTAGGTGGAGGAGTAATTAATGCATCAAAAATTGAAAATCTATATAAGGATGGGATGCGAATTCATTTCTACCCTTGCAACTATGAGAATTTGACGAAGAGCTAAGTGTGAAGAGTTGAGTAAGTGATTCAAGGTGCGAAGAGGGTGAAACCAGGCATGAAAGGTAGATCTGTGTATTGGAGAAGCTTGTATCCCCATAGGAGAAGGGTTTGAATGAAGCAGATTGACAGAGCAGAGCTAGGGCACATGATTTCATGATTACAATTTAGGGCATGATTGAATCGGGTTAGGGTTTGAAGTAAACCATTAAAGAGTTACAGAAGAAGGTGTAGAAACACAACACAAAGGGAAGAATGGCTCCAAAGAAGGAAGCAACAACAACAAAAGGAAAGAAGAAGGTAGTAGTGGAAGAGGAGGAAGAGATGACTCCTGAGAGCAATTTTTCAGAGATGCAATACCCTGAAGAAGTAATTGTGGGCCAGAATGGGATTCCCACATACGAAAGAGAAAAATAAGTGAGTACAACCACCGAACCAAGGACAATCAGAAGAAGTTGGATGATTTACTTAACTCCCAAACGGACAGGCAAACTGTGATGGGATGCCGATATATGATGATGTAGGGGAGAAGTTATTAAAAGGATTGGTGTTTACCAATTATATGAGCTCCCATACTTCAGGAAATATGCACCATTATACAGGTGGTTGATGAGCCGAGTCCATGAGGACTTCTTCTATTTTGCAGGGCGAAGGGTAAGACTAACACCCATTTTAATTACCATGGTAACAGTTTAAAGGTGATGGGTGAGGACATCAAAAATGACCTAACTGACAAGGTTTCCATATTGAAACACACAAAGCACTAGGGATACCAGAAAGGACCACATGGAAATGGACATAGACAAAATTACATGATTGTCTCAGTAGTAAAAGCAGCAGCACACCTGGTTACGAAATTGAATGACCAAGATCGTTGGTCACAAGTAAACTCAATGTGGCTGCATGTGGCAAAGCACATGTCAGAAGGGGTTATTTACAACATTGCTAGCTTTATTATAGAACAAATAGTAGAGGAAGCACACAAGAAGTAAGATAAGTTTTGGTTTTGTCTTACTTTCTTTAGTATTCATGGAGATTGGAGTACCGATGGCCCGAAAAGAAAATATATGGGAATACCCCATGAATAACAAGTCTCCAGCTGAAAGATTCAACAAGTATCTATGCAAGGGGTCTATGATATATGGGTAAAGGAGAGAGCGAGATGTGGTATGACAGCTCCACGGGATTTTGAAGAGGAGTGGTGCATACCAAAGGAGTTTCCCTCGGTATTGGGGAAGCAGGCTCAGTTTTTATTTACCAACACTTTTGTATTACATGTTTTCCGATGGTGGATGGATCATGGAGCCCCTAGTGCAAACTACCATACACGCATTCACAATGTGGTATTTTCAAGCTTCCGTTCATCGGTTCACTGATACAAGGAGGTTAGTATTTAATGCAGACAAGGTGGATTGTGAATACCACACCTTGCGAAAGAAGTATGGATATCCGGGAAGAATGCTTACAACGAGAGTATTATCTCGGAGATTTTGAGTATCAAACCAGAAACACTTGTTGTTGGGGATATCGGGGCCACGCTCATATATCTCCAACTTAAACCAAAGATGGAAAATAATAAGTATGTAGAGAATGAGTTCACACTCCCAGACCACCAAAGGGGAAGCATACTATGGAAAACATCCCAGCACCTAGGCCTTCTAAACCCATGCAGGATGACGAGGAAGAGGATGAAGAGCATGAGGATAGTGGTGGTTTGGTGCATAGGAGGAAGCAACCATCTGGCCAGGACAGAGGAGGAGCACGTGATGGCTTCACAAGGAGAAGAAAATACTGAGGTAGCAGGGTGACCAAAGGTTCAGAAAGGTGTTCAAGCACACAAGGTCGCAAGGAGAAGCCCAACAGACAACAAGGAAGTCACCGTGACTCTCACCGATAAAGGAACCTGAGGAGAAGAAGAGAAGAAGAAAGCTCAAGCTAGATGAAGAAGTGGAAGAGTCTGAGGAGAAAGTGCTTCCATCTCCAATCCATCATAGGGTAGAAGAGGAGCCTCAAATGAGGAGGAGGAAAACTAACGAGAGGAAGAAAGGGAGCAATCAAAAGCTACACAAGGCAAGGATGAGGATACAACCAATATTCCTAACCTTGATGCCACCATTCCAAAAGGGCCAAGGTCCCATCAGACAAGTGAGGACGTAAGGGTACAAACAATGGGGTATGCAGAGGACTAGGAGATGATTGTTCATGCTCGGTTCCAGAGCACCGTCACACAAAAAATATTTATTCGATGGGTGCTTATGGATGAGAACAAGGTGACATTATGAACATGAAAGAAACTTTCATGGTCGATGCATACGCATATGGATGAACCAGATTTTGATGTCTGTGAAGAATCATGTGCATCTAGATGGTTGAAGAAGGCACCAAAATCCCGACACATGACAATTAAACCAACTGTTATGATGGATGAGCAGGTAAGCAATGCCTTGGTGAAAGTATCTGCTGAGGTAGCTAGAAGAAACATTGACAAATCTGCTACAATTAAAGCACTGACAGAGGAGCTAAAAGTAAAGGATGTGGAAATAGCACGTTTAGTGCAGGAGAGGGATCTGAGCAAAATGAAATATGAGACTTTTGTTAGTATGGCGGAGGAAATTGGAGATGATATACTAAAGGTACGCCCACATTTGGAATCACAGGTACCAAAATAATTTCCTTCTACGTGATGCACTACGTAAGAACAATGATAAAATTAGTATTGGAGGATGAAAAGGTGCATATACCAGCAGCCCAAGGACCCAACAGAAGAGGCAGAAAAAGCACAAGCTGCAGTAGCAAGGAAGATTGCTACATATGAGGGCCTACTACAAGCACTCCGAGAGGAGCTGAAGAAATTCCGATCATGCCTTAATGATATGCACAACTCCAGATGCGCTAATAAGGGTAAAAACACTAGCAGAAGACAATGAGGTGCAAAAGGCCATGAAGGATGACACACTAGGCCACACTGAATGACTAACTATGGTAAAGTAGAAGCACAAGGCATTGGCCATGGCACAGGCACCACATAAAGAGAGGTTAGATGAACTTGGAAAACTCATTTCTCAGAAGATGGATGTGCTGAAGGGATGCATACATCTATGTCAAGCATAATGCTTGTAATACAGAATGAGCAAGGAAAACTAACTCAGATGAGCTGAATCTATCATTGTGGATGTTCCAGAAAGCAGAAAAGGCATTAATGGAGTGGGAGAACTTAGAAGCAGACATAAAGGAGGAGTATCCAGAGATGATACTTCAAAAAGAAATGAGAGGAGCTTGAAAGCCCTAATATTTTTGATTCTTTAATTCTTTTCTATTCTTTGTGTAAGATTCATTCAACATTCTGTATTTCAACTATTCTTTACTCAGTTGTGGACATCACCATTGTCGGGGTGACAATGAGATTAGTGTGGGGTAATGTTGATCAGATAAAACACTTAGCAGAACTCACACACAGAGTCCACGTGGAAAAAAAGATGGGATCAAAGGCGCGAAGGAATAGGAAGGCATCACGTGCAGAGGTGCAGAGTCAACTTTCGGACTTAGCCAATTTTGTAGATCAAGTCTATTTTCAGAGGCTAGTGTGTGGAACACACAAAGCGATGCCGAGACTTGCACACATGCTTTGTCTATATTTCAAGGATCATATCAAAGCTCTTGCATGGAAGTAATCCAAGAATAGATTCATCACTCTAGTTAACTGTAAGTGATCTATAGATAGCATACTTGCATGTATGGCTATAATTGTAAATGACACATGGCTATTATTAGCGTGTGACCTATTTTTGGCATAGTTAGTGGTGAAGGGAAAGTTCCCACCCTATATATATTAGATGAATCACCTAGTTGATATACCATGTCAAGGGTTAGAGATTCATGAGTGCATGAGTGCATGACCGGATAATTGTAACAAATCCATGCGCGCATGACTATTATTGTATCAAGCCTCTATATTGTTTGTCATGTTTAATATATGAAGAATATTGGCCAACCAAAGTGTCTTATATGTGTTATCATTACATGCTATTGATTTCTTGATGATTTATACTTAAATGCATGCCTTTATAGATCCGGTTCGGGTATAACTATGTAATGATGGATTAGTTTCTAACTATATGTCCTTATCACTAATAGTCCCAGAACCCACCTTCGGTTATTATCGAGATGCAATAATTAAAAATAATTCCTAAATTGCATATGAAGAGATCACCTAGATCGAAGGCACCCAGCTTGATCTCAACTCAAGAAGAGTTCAGGGTCGAGTTGATAAAGAACCCGTGTCAAATTGATAATCATCTCGAAAAATCATCTCTCAGAGACTCTCAATTGTAAGAGCTCGATGAGGTCTTGTTAATGCAAAATATAGCTCATTGAAAATTGACGAATGAAGGAACTCTATAAGGATCTCGGAGATCGATGCAAAAAGAAGTGAAAGCCGAGTCGTGAGAGTCAAAGTTCGAGCTATCAATAAAGTCTCAATGAATTGAAAGGTTCAAGCACAAAGTGAAGCAAGGCAGAGATAAGGAGTTCGACTCATCTTCGTGACTCGCTCATTTTGGAGATCATGTGGTGAGCTTCTTTGGACACATTCTAGAGCTAGGGTGATTCAAACGCAAGCCAAGGCATCAAGAGTGCCATAAAATGAATGGAGATCATTGCATAAAAATAGAGATACGTGATGGAGCCCTATCAATGGGACTCATCAAGCATGATGGATAATTCAAGGCAACTCGCTTTCGTGTGGATGCATTAAAGATGGTTTCTAGGATACAATTCCAGGCTCATTGATTAATGCAAAACCGGGAGGCCTACTCAAATAATTTTACAATGGTAAGCTCACAGAGAGGCAAGAAAGAATGCCGGGCCAGGGTATTAGTGAATACAAAGATATATATTTTCACTGACGTTGTTCGACCTTCCTCGCCGAGCATTTGGTGAACAGCAAGTTGACATGTCATAAAAGATAGCAGGTTCTTTTGAGCACTTCCAAGTTGTGTCATCCAACTATGTTTTTATCTGCTCAAAGATCGAATGCATCCTCAAATTCGGGATTTTCCTTCAAGATATTTTTATGAAAATCGATTAAGTGACAGTGAGAGTGTTACCGGGAGACTTGATGAAATTTATTACAAAGATTCTCTATCGAGACCTTACTTGTTTTACGATGCAACTCATGGAAGTGAATCTCATAGAGGTGGAACTGTTTCATATCAGAATATTCATGAGGCACAATTTGCTTTGCAATTATATGAGCATCTTCAACGAGTCACTAGGTTGGCAAGCATAAAGGTTTCTGTTGAAATTATCACACCTTACAAGCTACAGCTGAAATGTTTGCACTGAGAGTTTAATGTTATCCTCAAATCTGATGAAGGAAAACTCGGCAGGAGAAAAAATCGGGAGCACGATCATGGCAGACCGAGTAGGTAATCCCGCGCATGGGAAATATTTTACTATCTTGCCAAGGTTGCGTGGCGAAGCTGAGGCCGGGGCCCGTGGATTAATTTGGCCGAGCCGTTATGCGGGGATTCGGAGCTGGAATGCCAAGTGGGTTTTCGTGGATGGCAAGCCAAAGAAGAAATTCCACGCGGGGGAGATTCAGGCAAGCACCGCCAAGTGGAAATATTGGGTTGGTAAACCATGATCAAACTTCCGTGAATGGGAGAAATCGGATCAAACTGCCAAGCGCGGAAATATTACGATGGCTATCCATCATGAGACTTCCACACGGGCCATGTAAACATGAATTGGCGCGCATGTCATGAGTGGTCCGAGTTTTAGGCAGTCACAGGAGGATTAATAAGACAGTGAGAATTGGAAAGTCATGGAGAAAACAACGCCAATGATACCAATTTCAATGAATTGGAAAACCATGAATGGATATTTGTCAAAATGATCGATGTGAAAAAAAAGTCGTTTCAGCACTGAAGGTAAGATAAAAAGGGAGAACATGAATAGGACAAGCCTCAAGGGAATACCAATTGATACAGGCTGAATGGCTAAAAAAGGGCATTAACAATGTTATCAAAAGTTTCAACCAAGCAATGCATGGCTCACCATGGCTCATATGCAAAGAGTTTGACGAAAGCATGAAAACTCATGGACGATGGAAAGGATGTCCATGATGGATCATGGATTTCATGATCATACAAGAAAGTGTCTCCTTTCATACGATCCACCTCCTCATTAGGATTCCAATCAATACATGAACTCGCTCGACTTTGAATCGGCTTTAATAGCTCCACGACCTTCTCCTCATCCTCTCACACAATTCTGAACTTGATGTGGTCGCGAGACAAGCTCCCACGCACAGTGCAGCAGCAGTGCATGTCAAGATCAAGAAGAGGCCTTTTTTTGAAACTTCCAAAAAGCAAAGTTGTCCAACCAATGTTGTTATCAAGAATATCGAATGCATGCTTATCCTTATTCTCAACTCGATCAATGAAAATGCAGAGAAACAAATATTCACCGCCGTATGATGGATTGAGTCACGCCATTCAAGGCTTCATAAAATTTCCCCGAATCAGAGATGAAGGTTTATTACGGTGCGTAATGAAACGATTCATATTGCTCAAAGATTTTTTCTCCTAGAAATGAATTGAATGTGAAGGTCAACTCAAAATACCTCGGTCGGCCGCTTTTGTATGCTACATCCTTGTTACTTGTAAATGGTCTCTTTGAGAAACTCTGGGGCAAGAGGCAATATTTATACCCTTCCATTATGTACGTCCAATCGCATAATAAAAGTATTCTTTTACCAGTGTTCGTAGAAACTTGTTTTTTTTTTTACAATGGACGATTATACTCGTAGTTTCAAGCTAATTTTATCTAGCTTTATTTCTATTAGCTTTGATCCACGACTAAGGAAGAATTCATATGGTTGTTACTCTATACATTTTTCCAAGGTCCTCTTGGTGCCCCAAGTTGTTCAATGTATTTTTTTTTGAAGGGCTTTTTTATGTGTTGCAAGTAACATAAAGGATCTTTTTAGTTTCTAGAAAATGAGTATATTGTGTAGCTCATACCTACCTATGCCATACTAAGATCCCAATAGTGGCATAATTGTTGATTGAGCCGAGATTGCCGAGTGCACCGCCAAAATACCGAAGGGTTCTTGGCCAAAAATCAGTCTCAAGGGTGTCTATCGACATGTTATGGGCATGAGCCCGGTCATCATCATGGCAAAGATTAGGTCTTTATTGATAATGGCATTTTCTCATCGTTTGGAAGGTACAAATTGTGCTTATTATGGCAAAGCCAAAACATTCTTACTACAAGTGTTATATGATGAGGAAGAATCCTGAGCATTGTGGTAAAACCATTCTTTTTAGAAATATTGGGTTAAGCTCGGTATTCAAGTGAGTTTGAGCCTAGGAAAGGTAAGATCGTTTGCTGGATGAAGAGCTCGGTGACTTCGCAGTGAGCTCGTGGTGATGTTTCATGAAGTTTGAACGAGGAATGCATAAATGGCCTCGAGTTAACAGAGGAAAATGATAAGAATCGAGTTTGATAGCTCACCATTCGAAGGACTCAATGCAAAAGAGCCCGATTACCAAAGCAAGGAAAGAGTTAGTGTGGGGTTCAAAATCGATTGCAACACCGAGTTAGAGGATTCGAAACTCACCGAGTTGAGATTTGTGCAGACTCTATCCACATGGACCCCCCTCCTCTTCAAGTCAAACGGGTCAACGGGGGGGTCCCAACATTATGTTAATTAAATTAATATTTTTATTTAAATATTTTAATAATAATATTTATTATTATTATTTAAATATTTTATTTAAATATTCTTTTAATTAATTGAGAAGACTAGGTCATCAGGCAATTAATGACCCATGATGGAACCTTCTCAAGTGGTTCAACTAACTGTAATAAATACATCATGGGCCTTCATTTTAGGAATGTAATTATGACCATTTCCTCTTCTTTCTCACATATTCTTCTATAAATGTAAGTTGAAGCTCATTTCAAAGGGTTCCAATAGTTGCATAAGTCGACAGCTAGATATCTCAGTGCAAGTGTATACTTTTCAAGAATCCTCTCTCTCTCGCAAGTTGTTCTTGTGTGTTGAGAGAACTTTCAAGCCTCCTCTTCAAGACTCGTAATGGCAACTATTGCCTCTTCGAATGTATGATGCATTGTGCATGTTATCAAGCAATAAAAGTGTGTGTTTTGTGACTAATCTCGGTCCTTTCATCCTTCTATGTGCTTCTTTGTGCCTTTCTCATACTTTGCAGTACACTGTGCAAGTTTAAGTTCTATTGCAGGTTCTTGGAGTTCTGTGCTTATCGAGTGGTGAAGTATTGCATGCAGTTGAGTTGTGGTGTCTGTTCACCCTTCTTGAGTTCATCCTTCTTCACTGGGAAACTGGTATATTTCTCGGTCTGATAAAGTTTAACAAAGGGAACGCGTGTCTCTTAGTTTGTGGTATCCTCGTACTTCTCTAAGTCAGCAGAGGTGAAGTTGACCTGTGGTGCACACACCCTCTTCAAATTAACCCTTCCTGAGTCTGAAGACACCCTTTATTTGGTGCATCACCATCCCTAGTATAGTTTCATTTCTGTAAATCTCTTTCCCTAAAACCCCATGAAAATGTTAGCATAGGACTAGATAATCATTTTTGTTACACTAGGAGTAGTACAACACTTAGTTTAGGAAGAGGAAGCCGGCCTTCTCCGAGGTTCACCTCGAGCCCAAGTCCCACAGCTTGAGAGGTGATCCCATGTGTCCCAATCACACCGAACGTCCTATTCACATCCTGGCCATTCGAGGGTGCAGTGATTTGGCGACAACAGTTTTTGGCACGCCTTGGGACAGAGTTGGTACTTCTCTTCTCACTTACACAAGTCAAAGTACCTGGCGACTCTATATCTCTCGGATTCCAAATCTCAAAGGCAAGAACTTATGCGAAGAATTCATACAAGAGCTTTCTTCAAAGAAAGGAAAGTATCAAAGATATCAACTTTCCTTGTCTCCTCCAAAGAGAAGAAGAAGAGGCATTTCCACATCCCCAGCTTGCAGATTTACCTAGTAGGGGTCATTCAACTCCTCCTTACTAAGATTTCTCCACCCAGAACAATCAACCTTTCGCTGCATGCTATGGCGAGGAACCAAGTTTTTCCCCTTTCAATGAGCAATTCCTCTTATGTTGGCTCAACGTGACCCGATACCTGCTTGCACTCAAAAGTTTACCCTTCTACACCTGGGGAAACTCACGTTACTCCAAAGGAGCATATCTTTGATGTAGCCAAAGATCTCAGCAAGACATAATATCACCGAAGACAACGTCATGCAGCTTAGACTTCTTGCTACCTTTTCAAGGGAAAAGCACTTCAATGGTTTCGCGGGTTAGGTGTCAGGCACTATAACCACTGGGACGAGTTGGGAGAAAAGCTATGTAAACACTTGAAGACAAAAGTGATCACCTATCACTTTTGGAACAACTTACTACCATAAAGAGAGCTTCCCAAGAATACATGAGTGATTTCAACTTCCGATTCCACAGACTTGGAATAGGATTCCGCTCAGTAAAGCCTTCTCGCACATAATGCATTCTTGTACTATTTGTGAGCCTTGAATAGTGATGTAGCAGCTTATGATCCACCCATGGGAGGGACTACACTTCCCGATGCTTACGAAGTTGCCATAAGTGCAGAGAATTCTTTGATTCAGCCGAAAGATAGCTCCACGACCACCAATGCCCTTTTCTCCGATCTTACGAATCATCACCCTATCATTGCTCCTATTCCAAGAGACTCCAAGAACCATCTCAATCTTCCCCGCTCTTCAAATGACCTATTTGAAGTCAAGTCACTACTACTGCAAAATTTTGAAATGAGCTCGTTGCACTCAAAAGGCAACAATTTCAATACAATCGTCCGTATCAGCCACAAAATCAGCAAGATTGCTAACCGCTCTCCTTTTTCAAGGGAACAATCAGCCTCAAATCAAACTACAAGTCAAGTTGCAAATGTCGCCCTTGAACTTTCGTAACCCTCTCAGCCTAGCTCATCTAGAGCTATAGTACTGCTCAAAATAATCTAGTTCAAGACTACGAATGGTGTTATCCTTGCTCTCAACCTCACAATCAAAATCTTTGTCCCAATGGGGTTCTTAGCCAGTCTTATGGTTCAAAGTGTATCTCCCCTTCGAGTTAACAAACAATTCATCTACGCAAGAAGCAAAGAGATCAACCGCAGCACTCAAGAATCCACTTTGCTAAACCGGCAAGCAAGAAGATTTTTGTGGGATTGAATATAGATTCTTCATCAAAGGCAAAAAACACTGCTCCAAAAAGAGAGCAATGGAGCCTCAACCTCTCAAGCTGATCTAGCATCCACTTCTCAACCTCGGGTTTCAAATGGCAAGCTGATAAAAATGTGGGAAAGAAATCACTAAAACACCGCTAGCCACACCGCAGGAAAGATGGTTCTCCAGCATCACGGTACCCAACAAACATTTTCCAAAGGAGGACCCCAATGCCCAAAAAAAGTGTCATCAAAGTTGGAGCAATTCCTTCAAAGATAGTAGAACAAATGAAGAAAACCAATCTGAGCATTACCATGTGGGACGACTCTCGATCCCTTCCCAAAGAAACCTGTCATGAGAAGCTCAATAGTTTTAGTACAACCAAATGGATCACCAAGCCATGGAGTGACAAATGCTACAAATTTGTGTCAACCGAAAGGGAAAATCATTCCTACGGCAAAAAACCACCGCCATTCTACATTTCCCGATCATCGGCGACCACCGGTACATAATTGCATGATCGATTCTCGTGCCGCAGCTCTGCATCATGCCGAAACAAATTACAGATGTACTAGGCATACAATATGCGCCAGTTATAAGAGGGGTTGTTCAGCTGGATGGCACAACTGTTAAGACTGTTGGGGTTATCAAAGGACTTCAACTTACCATTCATGCATGCCCAAGTTTGTCATTCACCCAAGACATATCGGCCATCGATCTCCTCCTCTCTTTTTCGCCATCTCGCCTATCACGGGATTTCACCGCCAAGATGGGTGGTTACCTATCAGCCGATTGGTCACATATGATTCTCAGGACTCGATACGGAACCAAAGTAACTATAAGGGCAGAACCAATCTGCCATAATCATGTAGAACCCTACACTGCTAGTCCCATAAATGGAAATTACACCATCGGTGATCCAGAAGAGGAAGATGCCGATCATGAACCAACCACCCTTGTTGAAGAAGTCCCTGATACTTTGCTAGATGAAGTAAGTAGAGATCATCAATACGATCCCTACGCTGATGTATCGCGTAAGAAGAAGAAGTTTGTTTCACTGGTCTTGGAAGAAACAGATTAGGTACTTACCGTATCCATGAAGAAGATACGATCATACCACAACTTGTCAAAACACCAAGTGATTCTAAAGGATCATGGCAATTGTTCTTCGATGGCTCAAGAAGTAAGAATGGATCCGTGTGGTGTTATGTTAATTTCTCCAGAGGGAGATAAGTACTTCTCATCTTTCCGGTTGCAGCTTCAGCCTACACTAACAATGTTGTGAATACGAGGCTCTTGTGCAAGGAATTCAACTAGCCCAAAGGAAGGGAATCAAGGCCCCGACTATTTTTTTTGGAGATAGTGAGTTAGTTGTCATCAAGTTTCGCACGTAGTGCATCCAAAAATGATCTTTTAAGATCATATAAGAATCGAGTCTGGGACCCGATCAAGATTTCAAGCTTTTGGAATCCATGCAATCCCTAGAGATCAAAATCAAGATGCAGATAGGCTTGCTACAATTGGTTCACAATACAACATACCAAATGATATCATGAAAGAAGGGCAGCAATTTGTTAAAATGGTGGTTCACCAGCAGTCCCTGATAATGTGAGTAGTTGGCAAGTGTTTGATAGTGACAAACAAATTGTCCTCTTCCTACAAGAAGAGGCGGAGTTTGCTACAAAGAATCAAGATAAGTTGCAGGAGTCATATGGTGAGAAAATTATTCAATTGAAAAGCAACAAGTTACCAAAAGGTTTAGTCACTTTGGAATCCATTTTCAATTCAGATGACCAAGCCACAAGACAAAGCCCTAACATGGTGGTCAGAGAAGAATATTTTGAGGAAGTTGAAGTATCAAATGAAAAATTTCTTAAGATCGGAAAAGTGTGTACTTCTGAAGAGAAAGAAGCTTTCATCAAACTTTTTCAAGAGTATCATGACATCTTTGCATGGAGCTATAAAGATCTACGTGGTTTTGATCCAGGTCTAGCACAACATACCATCGAACTGGATCCTAATGCTAAGCCAGTTCGTCAAAAACAGAGACCAATTAATCCCAAAATTGAGCCACTAATGAGAAAGGAGCTAACCAAGCTCATCGAGGCCTGTATAATTTTTCCCATCAAGCATTCCTCATGGGTAGCCAATTTGGTGCCCGTGAGGAAGAAGAACGAGAGATCCGGTTATGCGTAGATTTCAGGATTTGAATCGCATCATTAAAAGACCATTATCCTCTTCCATCGATGGAGCAGATCCTTCAAACGGTGGTGGCAGAGCTCAAAGATTTTCTTTTCTCTCGATGGATATTCAGTTACACAATCAAATCCTAGTCCAAGAATCCGACCAATTCAAAACGGCTTTCACTACCAAGTGGGGCACGTATGCCTACAATAAAATGCCATTCGGATTGTCCAATGCCGGGGCTACTTTCCAAAGAGCCATGGACATGGCATTTAAGGGACTAATCAACGATATTATTTTAGTTTACCTTGATGATATAACTGTATACTCTAAGCATGCAGAAGATCACATCACGCATCTAAGGAAAGTTTTCCAAAGGTGTAGGGAATTTGGGGTTTCACTTAACCCCAAGAAATGTATTTTCACAGTGCACGAGGGAAAATTGTTGGGGCATGTGGTTTCAGCAGAAGGATTATCAATCGATCCAGCCAGGATTCATTCAATTATGTCCTTATCTCTCCCAAGTCACAAGAAGGGCCTCCAGAGTTTTCTTGGGAACCATAAATTTCGTGCGAGATTCATCCCTCAATTCACGACATTGGCTAAACCACTGACAACCATGCTAAAGAAAAACATGCCATTCTCATGGACAAAGGAAGGACGAGAAAGCTTTGAAGCCATCAAAACAGCCATTTCTCAAGCTCCCACGCTTGTGAACCCTAGGTTTGACAAAGATTTTATCCTTTATGCTTTTGCAGGTCAAGAGAGCATTTCAGGGATCCTCACCCAACAAAACAACAACCTGATGGAGCAACCAATCACTTTCTTCAGTCAATCCCTCAAAGACTACGAGTTCAAATACTCATTCATTGAAAAGCAAGTCTTTGCGGTTATTCGAGCTTTGAAGAAATTCAAGCACATGTTGTCCAACAACAAGATTCATCTGATGGTGTCTCATCCAGGTGTCAAGGAGTTTTTGCTAAACAAAGAAATGAATGAAAAGCGTGCTGGATGGATCACGAAGGTAATGGAGTATGACGTGCACATCAAAGTCACTAAACTTGTCGAGGTAAGGGTTTATGTCAAAGAACTTGCAATGCAGCAGACATGGAATCAAAAAGTAATGAGGACGTGACACTCCTAAATACTGATGAGAATGTTGATCAAGCTGATCGTTATCCAAAATGAAGAATTTCATCTTCTCGAGCATACCCGAAAACATGGATAAAAACCAAAGACAAACTTTCCATCTTCAATCTATCCCATATGTTTTGGTAGATAGCATTCTCTTTTCAAAAGATTTGAACGGCATCCTCCTTCTGTGCATAGACCGTAATGTGTCAAGAAGATACTAGAAGAATTTCATAATGGCCTATCTCGGAGGGACATTATTCCGCACGAACAACAACAACTACCAAGATCATGCGAGCTGCTACTATTGGCCGATTTATTCAAGGATGCCCATCTCTGGGTAAGGAAATGTAAGGAATGTGCCTTTTTCATGTGTAAGGTAGTTTCGGCAGCTCTTCCATCGCATCCAATTCAAGTGGATCAACCCTTTGTTCAATGGGGGTGACTTCATCTAATGATTAATCCTCCATCCAAAGATGGACATAAGTGGGTCCTTACCGCAATGTACTATTTTACTCGATGGACAGAGGCGGTAGCATTAAAAGAGAGCAATGAAAAGGTGGCAGTTCTAGATTTTTTGAGGGTATAATGACGAGGTTCTGTGTTCCGCTTACAAATTTTCATAACAATGCGCTGGCTTTTCTTGGTATGAAATTGAGTGAATGGGCTGTTAAAAATGGGGTATACCTCAAAACTTCATCCAATTACTATCCTCAAGGAAACGGATTGGCCGAGTCTAGCAACAAAAACCTCATAAGGATTATTAAGCGCACAATGGAGACTAACAAGAGGACTTGGCATACACAGCTTAAGACTGCCTTATGGGCAGATCGGATCACACCTAAAAGGGCCATCGGAAATTCTCCTTTCGTTCTTGTATATGGAAGAGAGGCAAAACTCCCACTCTCATTAGAGTTACCTTCTTTGGAGTTAGCTCATCAACTTGAAGTTATAGAGAGTGATCCTCTGACAATAAGGTTTGCTGAACTCATGGAGTTAGAGGAAGTACGAGACAAGGCTATGAAAACTTTGGAGCAGCATCAGGCTCAAGTTAAGAAATATTTTGACAAGAAGGCATCCAACAGTGTTTTCAAGAGGGAGATTTAGTTCTCAAATGGGATGAAGACAGGGCCAAACCAGTGTGCATGCCAAGTTTGACGCTCTCTCGGAGTGGGCCATACATCATCACAAGTCAGCAAAGAGGCAAATTCATTTCATCTATCTAGGCTCAATGGAGAAGAACTTCCCATTCATGTGAATGGGATACATCTCAAAGCTTGTTTTTGAGAAGCTGCTTCCCACCCTCAGTACAGCTTAAATTAGGTGTTTTCCTCCAAGTGCTTATGCACATTGTTGTGTGTTGTTGTTTTTTTTCCTTGTTGTTGTGTTTTGTGTGTTCTCGCACATTGTTTCATCATCGAAGGTGTCAAGGAGAAGAAAGGTTCAAGGTTTCCATAAGAGTTCAAAATCTGCTTCATTCAAATTTTTGCAGTGTTCCATGGATGTCAAGCATTCAATAGATTCAATATACTTCATGCTTAGCATTCCAGGGAGGTCCAGGATATCGGCAATGCTCAAGGAGATTCTGGGATGTGTCAAAGAAAATCATACTACTTTTAGGATTCCAACATAGACTCCATGCCCAATGGATGACTTAAGGCTACTGGAATCATGCTTAGCAGGCAAATCATCCCCAAGAGGTCGCCAAAAATGTTATCCAATTTTGCACACATGGCAAGATTGGACAACGGGGTCCTATCACGTTCAAAATGAAATAATAGTCCCAGGAACCCACCTTCGGTTATTAACGAGATGCAATAATTAAAAATAATTCCTAAATTGCATATGAAGAGATCACCTAAGATCGAAAGGCACCCAGCTTGATCTCAACTCAAGAAGAGTTCAGGTCGAGTTGATAAAGAACCCGTGTCAAATTGATAATCATCTCTCGAAATCATCTCAGAGACTCTCAAAGTAAGAGCTCGACGAGGTCTTGTTAATGCAAAATATAGCTCATTGAAAATTGACGAATGAAAGGAACTCTATAAGGATCTCAGAGAGATCGATGCAGAAAGTGAAGGCCAGTCGTGGAGAGTCAAAGTTCGAGCTATCAATAAAGTCTCAATGAATTGAAAGGTTCAAGCACAAAGTGAAAGCAAAGGCAGAGATAAGGAGTTCGACTCATCTTCGTGACTCGCTCATTTTGGAGATCATGTGGTGAGCTTCTTTTAGGACACATTCTCAGAGAGGGTGATTCAAACGCAAGCCAAGGCATCAAGAGTGCCATAAAATGAATGGAGATCGTTCTAAAATAGAGATACGTGATGGAGCCCTATCAATGGGACTCATCAAGCATGATGGATAATTCAAGGCAACTCATTTTCATGGGATGCATTAAAGATGGTTTCTAGGATACAATTCCAGGCTCATTGATTAATGCAAAACCGGGAGGCCTACTCAAATAATTTTACAATGGTAAGCTCATCACAGAGGCAGCAAGAATGCCGGCCAGGTATTAGTGAATACAATATATATATATTTTTCACCGACGTTGTTCGACCTCCGAGCATTTGGTGAACAGCAAGCTGACATGTCATGTCATAAGATAGCAGAAGTTCTTTTTGAGCACTTCCAAAGCAGCAGTGTCATCCAACTATGTTTTTATCTGCTCAAATCGAATGCATCCTCAAATTCGGATTTTCCTTCAAGATATTTTTATGAAAATCGATCGATTAAGTGACAAAGAGAGTGTTACCGGAGACTTGATGAAATTTATTACAAAGATTCTCTATCGAGACCTTACTTGTTTTACGATGCAACTCATGGAAGTGAATCTCATAGAGGTGGAACTGTTTCATATCAGAATATTCATGAGGCACAATTTGCTTTGCAATTATATGAGCATCTTCAACGAGTCACTAGGTTGGCAAGCATAAAGGTTTCTGTTGAAATTATCACACCTTACAAGCTACAGCTGAAATGTTTGCACTGAGAGTTTAATGTTATCCTCAAATCTGATGAAGGAAAACTCATCTCGAAAAAAAATCGGCAAATGTGATCATGGCATGGCCCCGGGGGTAATCCCGCAGATATGGAAATATTTTACTATCTTGCCAAGGTCAAATGGCGATGAGGCCGGGCCCGTGGATTAATTTGGCCAAGCCACATGCGATTTGGATTTGGAGCTGGAGCATGCCAAGTGGGTTTTCATGGATGGCAAGCCAAAGAAGAAATTCCACGCGGGGGAGATTCAGACAAGCACCGCCAAGTGGAAATATTGGGATGGTAAACCATGATCAAACTTCCGTGAATGGGAGAAATCGGATCAAACTGCCAAGCGGAAAATATTACGATGGCTATCCATCATGAGACTTCCGCATGGGCCATGTAAATAGAATTTCACGCAGCTTGAGTGGTCTGAGAGTCATTGTGAGTCAGTCAAGGAGGATTAATGGACATAGTTGTGAATTGGAGCGGGTCATGGGTTAAAAAAACGTGACGTGATACCAATTTCAGCGGCTACAGAGGTCAAGATGGGTCGATGTAATATGCAATTATGATTTCAAGAATAGCTCATGGAAAGAGAGCCTGATGGAATACCATAATTGAAAGCTTAAAAAATGGCTCAAAATGTTTTTCCTCATGAAAGATGATATTGTCACCGAATGCAAACATGATGGATCGATGGATCAGAATTCCATAGATCATACGAAGAAAGTGTCTCCTTTCATACAATCCGCCTTCTCATGTTAGGATTCCATGAATATAACTGCGACTCGACTTTGAATCGCAGCTTTAATAGCTGCCACCACCCTTCTCCTCATCATCCTCTCGTCGATACTCAACTTGATGTGGTCGCGAGACAAGCTCCCACGCAAAGCAAAGCAGTGCATGTCAAAGCAGATGAAGAGGCCTTTCTTTTGACGCTTCCAAAAGCAAGTTGTCATCAACTCGTTGTTTATCTGCTCAAGATCAATGATGCTTATCCTTATTCTCAACTCGATCGAATGACATGGCAGAAACAAATATTCACCGCCGTGTACGATGGATTGGAGTCACGCCATTCAAGGCTTCATAAAATTTTCCCGAATCAGAGATGAAGGTTTATTACGGTGCAGAATGAAACGATTCATATTGCTCAAAGATTTTTCTCCTAAAATGAATCAATGTGAAGGTCAACTCAAATACCTGGTCACCGCTTTTGTATGCTACATCCTCATTACATTGTAAATGGTCTCTTTGAGAAACTCTGAGGGCAGGCAATATTTATACCCTTCCATTATGTACGTCCAATCGATAATAAAAGTATTCTTTTACCAGTGTTCGAGAAACTTGTTTTTTTTTACAATGGACGATTATACTCAGAGTTTCAAGCTAATTTTATCTAGCTTTATTTCTATTAGCTTTGATCCACGACTAAGGAAGAATTCATATGGTCATACTTACTATACATTTTTTCCAAGGTCCTCTTGGTTGCCCCAAATTGTTCAATGTATTTTTTTCAAGGGCTTATTTTATGTGTCATAGATTGTAACATAAAGGATCTTTTTAGTTTCTGAAAATGAGTATATGTGTAGCTCACAGCTACCTATGCCATACTAAGATCCCAATAGTGGCATAATTGTTGATTGGAGCCGAGATTGCCGAGTGCACTGCCAAAATACCGAAGGGTTCTTTGGCCAAAAATCAGTCTCAAGGGTGTCTATCGACATGTTATGGGCATGAGCCTGGGTCATCATCATGGCAGTATTAGGTCTTTATTGATAATGGCATTTTCTCATCGTTTGGAAGGTACAAATTGTGCTTATTATGGCAAAGCCAAAACATTCTTACTACAAGTGTTATATGATGAGGAAGAATCCTGAGCATTGTGGTAAAACCATTCTTTTTAGAAATATTGGGTTAAGCTCGGTATTCAAGTGAGTTTGAGCCTCAGTGAAAGGTAAGATCGCTTTGCTTGGATGAAGAGCTCGGTGACTTCGCAAGGAGCTCGTGGTGATGTTTCATGAAGTTTGAACGTGGAATGCATAAATGGCCTCGAGTTAACAGAGGAAAATGATAAGAATCGAGTTTGATAGCTCACCATTCGAAGGACTCAATGCAAAAGAGCCCGATTACCAAAGCAAGGAAAGAGTTAGTGTGGGGTTCAAAATCGATTGCAACACCGAGTTAGAGGATTCGAAACTCACCGAGTTGAGATTTGTGCAGATTCTATCCACATGGACCCCCCTCCTCTTCAAGTCAAACGGGTCAACGGGGGTCCTAACATTATGTTAATTAAATTAATATTTTTATTTAAATATTTTAATAATAATATTTATTATTATTATTTAAATATTTTATTTAAATATTCTTTTAATTAATTGAGAAGACTAGGTCATCAGGCAATTAATGACCCATGATGGAACCTTCTCAAGTGGTTCAACTAACTGTAATAAATACATCATGGGCCTTCATTTTAGGAATGTAATTATGACCATTTCCTCTTCTTTCTCACATATTCTTCTATAAATGTAAGTTGGAAGCTCATTTCAAAGGGTTCCAATAGCTGCATAAGTTGACAAGCTTAGATATCTCAAAGTGCAAGTGTATACTTTTCAAGAATCCTCTCTCGCTCAAGTTGTTCTTGTGTGTTGAGAGAACTTTCAAGCCTCCTCTTCAAGACTCGTAATGGCAACTATTGCCTCTTCTCGAATGTATGATGCATTGTGCATGTTATCAAGCAATAAAAGTGTGTGTTTTGTGACTAATCTCGGTCCTTTCATCCTTCTATGCTTCTTTGTGCCTTTCTCATACTACTTCAGTAGTACACCGTGCAAGTTTAAGTTCTATCAGTTCTCGAGTTCTCGTGCTTATCGAGTGGTGAAGTATCGCATGCAGCTTGAGTTGTGGTGTCTGCTCACCCTTCTTGAGTTCATCCTTCTTCACTGGGAAACTGTATATTTCTCGGTCCTGATAAAGTTTAACAAAGGGAACGCGTGTCTCTTAGTTTGTGGTATCCTGTACCCTCTCTAAGTCAGCAGAGAGTGAAGTTGACCTGTGGTGCACACCCTCTTCAAATTAACCCTTCCCGAGTCTCAAGACACCCTTTATTTGGTGCATCACCATCCCTAGTATAGTTTCATTTCTGTAAATCTCTTTCCC
Organism: Taxus wallichiana var. yunnanensis; assembly: GCA_018340775.1. NCBI lineage: Eukaryota > Viridiplantae > Streptophyta > Pinopsida > Cupressales > Taxaceae > Taxus > Taxus wallichiana. The sequence goes on from CM031236.1 coordinate 45,128,362, forward strand.
TAAAACCCCATGAAAATGTCCAAGTAAATAGATAAATCATAAGTAATAACAACCATAAAGAAGAACAATTGATCAGCCTAAAATAACATTAAGAAAATATCATGATATAATCAACACTTTACAACATTATATTAGATAAGTAATATTTCAACCAAATTACTTATCTACATCAAATAAAAGTACTTACTACTTATTTCTTACATAATTCAATCTGAATTAGTAATACAGAAACTAACTCAACTATTTTCCAAACATAGAGTTACTTTATGAAGCAGAACCAACAAACTCAGCATTACAAAATTCCATAAAAAGACATCTACAACCAAGAAAATTCCAGCTTCTTGAAAGGTTTTAGGATGAATCATCTACAACATAAAAATAAGAGATTCCCATTTCAGATGCTATACCCAAATTCATAGTCCATGATATAACCTAAGCTCTCAAGTTAGGCCACACATTAGAATTAGGAAAGTATTCCCTCAATAAAAGGCATATAACATTAATGATCCAAAACAATGTTAATCCCTTCAATACAAATCAAGTGAATAAGAGAGAAGTATCAACAACTACTCAATGCATTCAAGGAAGTAATGCAACTGACCGATCCAATCTATATACAAGTTACACAAAAGAGGGAAGGATGAACTGAGATAAAAAATTAGAACTTCCTTTCTAATTTGGTTAATCCGAATATCATTTCACAACTCAGAAAAGAGAATACAACACATAATCTCTTACATTTTCCAAAGGAGGCAGCTATGACTCTTTACCTCAGAGAATAAAAGAGAAAGGATTCAATTGACATGATTAGAGGAGGATTCCAACATTCATTCACAAGAAAAGATAGTTGTAAAAGGATTGGTAAAAACCCAATCACAACATCCTTTAACTCTTTTAAACGTATAAATCATGCACTCAAAATCAGAGATCAATCGTGCGACCAAAAATAGAAGTTAGGTTTCTAAATAAGGTTCACCCAACACAAAGCAAAAGAAGTAACAATATTACTATCCTCATCAAGAAAGATATGTAATAACAAGAATTACTAAACAACTTACAAGGAATTAACATCCTTCAACATGTCATTCTAAATCGTCAAATTTTTAGTCAAAGGAACCATAGTCTTTCCATTCCTTCAAGACAATAGTGAAAAAATCGGTGAGAAAGACTCACATTCGAATCCTCACGAGGTGACAAAATATATATTATGAATGGACAAAGAAAGATCCATCATGATTCAATTTCAAAGAAGGTGCAACACAAGATCGACATGGCTTAGCTACAAGTGCACAAGCTATCAACAGAGATGATAAAATACTTTTCATTAAATTTCTATGGATAGGTTCAACTACACACCTCTACCAAGTCGAAAAGGTATTATTCCTTCCAATCTTACTTAGAGATCAAAGAAATTGAAGATTCTATAAAACTCTTTATTCTGAACCGATTTGGTTAGTTCCAGATCATGAAACGTCAACCAAAAATCTGAATATACATTCCTTAAAGCTTCACGATACCACAACAGAAGGATTTAACAAGTTTACTCTAGCAGTTACCTAAGAGGTTAACCTAGATCAGAATGAGTATGTTTAATGAAAAAAATATAACATAAATACTTCCCATACACCACCTCTTCTCTTTTAATCGGTGGTTTCTTCTTTGGTATTTCCGACACACACAACCTCAGCTTGTGTCATCACTAGTATAATTTTTAATTATAACTCACACGCTACCATTTCCATCCATTGTGAGTCATCCTTCTTCATGCTTACCATCTCGTAACCCTTGTATTTTTGGTGTTGTTGGCTCATATGTTCAAATAGCTCTAGGCACTCCTCATACTTGTTCTTCTTTCCACACTAAGATCACTATAGTAGGTCAGGAAATTCATGCTTATAGTGCTCCATAGACCCACAATTGTAACAATTTCCACGTGGGAACTCACTTCTTCTTCCTCTATGATTAACATGAGCTTTAAATACTCTACTTAAAGCCTCTTCCACGAGCTCCTCCATCTCGCATATCCTTCATAGTGATGATCATCGTCCTTGGAATTTTTTGCAATGTTGGTCAGGTGCACACTAATATTAATGGAATCATGTAATCGGTCAATCAATATATAATCCTTGGTGTCATGAGTAGTGAAGGTGTAAATCTTGCAATAACAAGACACATTCTTATGGATCACATGCTGCAAAGAGTGGAAACTTACTTTCATCATGATATCCTTGGAAAATCTCACAGCCTAGTATCATGGTGTGTATCTATCTCTCGAGGAAAACTATCCTTTTATGCCCCTCTACTTCACAATCTATGCACAATAGGCCACTGTGAGTCTCATGTTCCAAGTTTGTCGATAAATTCTCTAGCTTCTTTTCCATTGCAAAATATGAGCTTCAAGAAAAGGGCTAACAATGGTATCCATGCTTCCTATAGCCTCATCACGCAGGAAACCTCCAAGGCCTTGCGTGAGTCTCAAAGTATTATGTGATAGTTCTCTCCTAAAAGGTGTTATTATTCCTCCAAAGAACCATTGAGCATGTTGAGAAGGATGAATATCATAAGATAGTTTTGATAAGAGAGTCTTAAAACATGCGTCATACTCTCACACACTCTCTTCCATACCTTGTTGAATTTCCTTTAACACGCTAATGCTCTTTTATTCAAACTTGGGAATATGAAATTCAGCTAAGAATGCATTATGTAGCGCAGTGTAATCTACTACTATCTAGTGGGGTCATAATTCTAGTACCAACTATGTGCACATCCTTGCAATGTTGTTGAAAACTAACTTTCCTTCTATTCCAGGCTAATAATCCCCTTCATGTGCCATATCAGCTCATATTTGTGTACATTCTCTGCAACATCCTCAACACCTTTGTAATATGGTAGATGTAAAGACATTTTGAAAAATACTTGCTAAGGTGGTTGAGGCCCTTATTTTCCTGATCCAGAACCTTGATTCCCTCCTGTTGCCTCTACCACCAGATCCACTAGATCCACCAAAGCGAAGACTATTCCTCTTGATCCTCTAGATCCTCTAGATCCACCTCCCATAGCTAGTAAAGGTCTTGAAGTGGTCACGCCTTTTTCCCCTCTGTTGTGTTAAACTACACACCAATGGTCTCGATATTACATCTCTACCAGATATGTGTCCTAGGATTCTTCTAGATGTAATATAAAAGCTTTTATATACCCATACTTTTCCCAAACATCACTCCGGATAATATACCTTCAAACACAGAAATGATAATGTAGCCATAGATGTGCCAAATGAAAATTTATACCTCCTAGGTGTTGATCGGTCAATTCCACCAATACCAACTAGGTTAGCAATACTTATCTATGGATTTGGAAAAGTCAAGGCACTAGGGGTTGGTCACTAGGAAGATTCAGATGCACACTGACAACTCTCCTTTCTCCAAGTGATGAGATCTCATCGATGTCAAGGGGTCTCTCTCCCGCACTTTCCAAGATGGGGTAGCACAGATCGGTCAAGATCCACATCCTCCATGTGAACTTCAATTCCCTCCCGTAACGTATGCATCCATAAATCCATCACTCATGCAACTTATTATTTTCTATCTAACTCCCTCTCACGAGCTTCATTATACTTGAATCATCTCTCTTCCCTCTCTTTTTAGCTGCAAGGTCTACCATCTTTCTCCACCCTAGCTTCCTTTCTCAATGCTCGAAGAAGGTTAGCCATCCATAATAAATGCTTCCAAACCTAGTATAATGATTAGGATCTTTATAAATAAAGGGATAGAATGCAAGAACGATCCCCTGGTTCCCTCAAGAACTCAAACTCAAAATCTCTGGACAGTATCCTTAGAAATCATGTACTCCAAGGTGTAACTCATCAACACTCTACTCCACCAATGATCAACATGACATGTCCAAGTTATATCAACATCATGCATCCTCTTATACTTCTCTTGGGTCCATACATGAGGTTTATAGCACCAGATCAATCTAGATATGTACATAGAAATCCATTCATACAAATCCATTGCAAAATAAAAAAGGTCTCACATGGATCATGATACAAATGTTCTTCTACCCATTTATGTGTATCAAACTTTGGTCCAGTACTAAATCTCTAGAAAACTCATCCTCCATGATTTTAAGCCATGCTTCGACATTGTCCAAGGTCAAGCATTTTGTCATCATGCACCATTCTCACAACATCTTTGAAAAGAGATCCCGACAATGGAACCAAGATGTATTCATTTATTTACAATTAATACCTTTACTAACCCCAAGCGTGTCATCGACTCTATTACCCAACGGGCATTGGATGTTCACCCAAGGCACGTGTGGGTGCACGAGCCCATCATTTATGTGAGCTTTGTGAGACAGTTCCACCATTAATGGAGGATGATTTGTAGAAGTAAAAGTACATTCACTTATTTGGAGAGGTAGAATATGCAACTAAAAGGTATAACATTAATGCATCACAAAATCTAAATAAAATTTTAAGAAGCATAATAGACTAGATCTCGAGTCATGATAAGTCATATAGCACAAGGGTTTATACCCTTAAACAAAATATGTAGAAAGAAACCACATGTATTGATTTAAGATATTTTTGGTATCCATATTATAGTCAAAAGGGTCATCTCAGACCATACATATTAAATGACAGAGACTCAACTCCTATCAACATCTCTAATATGAGACCCTAACTATACTTTTCCCATTTTAACACTTTTACATATCCGAGTGCCATATAGAGGCTAATGGAATCCCTCACAACCCTTAACACTAAGTGCTCTAAACCCTAGCATTACTGCAGCACTTGGTTACTCTTCATCTTATTCTCTATGCATTCTCTTTGTCTCTCACCATCTCTTGTATGTTATCTTTTTATCTCTTCGTCTCTCTTGTCTATCTGTCTCTAGCCCGAGCATCTCTTTTTATAGGATCAACACCCACTACCATGCCTTATCTCCTAAAATATTACATGCCAAGTGCTAATGTAGTACTTCATTGGTAAATGCTTATCCCTTTTCAAACCCTCCACTCTCTATAATGATGTATTATGGGAATATTCCCTATGGGGAATATCCTTTTCTTGACCTCCAAGGTTCCAGTCTAGTACCTTATTCACTCATCACACCTAGTTAGGTCCTCACATTATTCCTCAAGTTCCTCTAGAATTCCAAATATGGCTAAGTCCTTTAAACCCATGTTCTACCTCCTCTGCATGCCCTGGTTTCACTTAAACCCTTCTTAAACTCATTTCTCCTATGTGATTTCCCATTAACACCCTTCTTCTCACTCATCTTGCACGCATGTGCACCCTTTTTCACTTACACAATATTTCAGGTCCCAATAGGAATGTTTTCCCACAATAAGGTTACATTAAAACAAACCATTCCAATTTATCTTATTTTATTTTCTTTTACTTCTTCAAGGGATGTGGCGCATATGTGACACTTCATGATCATGCAACTTCTTTCACCCTTGGAACTTTTAATCATGCAATGCCTCTAGGGGCTTATGTTCATAATCCTATCTTTGGTATGTCCATTATGGTCCTTTCCACTTATGGAGCATTTCATCTCTCTTTCGGTTCACCCCTTTGCTTACTTATTGATTCTTCAACACATGACAAGGCCTTCGATATCTAATATTTGGGTTCTCTTCTTGTCTCATCTATACCTATCTCAATCACCTATACCGATTGTCTACCTTTGAGCATTCAAATCAAATAACATCTTTAACTTACCTACCTCATCAACTTAAACACATTCTACCTTACCCAATCATCTTCACCACAATCTTACATAATTTACCTTGCCCATTTGACATAACCCGTTATACCCTACCTACACCCACTAACTTACCTACAACCATCTTATTCTTCCTATCTTATGGGAGAACTACATCAGCACGAGGTCCCTTTCACTAGGTCTATGTAGGTAACACTCTGAGGGCATGGGTCCCTTGGAGGTTAGCTTGGCCACTCTTTCCCCCCTCATCATTTCCCTAATCAAACAAAAACTTACTTAGTTTCCAGAAAAAAAAATAACTTGGAAGTTAACTCAAACAATTAAAACATAAATCATCACCTAAACTATGCCTAACAAATCTAAGTTTCTATAATATCACTAACCTAAAATTAAACCAAACCATGCCTAATCATCTAAGTTTTCATGACATCAATAAAATAGAAATGAAATTAAAACATAAATAATCACCCAAACCATTCCTAACACATCTAAGTTTCCATAATATCAATAACTTGGAAATTAAACCAAACCATGCCTAATCATCTAAGTTTCCATGACATCAATAAAATGGAAATGAAATTAAAACATACATCATCACTCAAACCATGCCTACATACCTAGTTTCATGAGAACAATAACTTGGAAATCAAAATAACATCATCTCATTTCATTACAAATATGAACTCAACCATGCCTACATACCTAGTTTCCATGACATCAATACAAATGGAAATCAAACCATAACCACACCATGCCTACATCTAGTTTCCATAACATCAATAACTTGTAAATTAAAAAAACTATACCTAAACATCTACATTTCCATAACATCAATAACTTGGAAATTACACCAAACCATGCCTAAATATCTATTTTCCATGATAACAATACAATGGGAATAAAATCAAATGTGTCATCTATAAATATCATCATCCATATATACATCAATAAATTTGTATATCAATACACTAAATATACAAATATAAATAAAAGTATCTCAAAACTCTCATATACATCTTGGATCTTTACACGCAGCCTATCGGTATATATATATATAAAAATCAAGATACAAAATAACTACATCATCCTCATCATCTCTATGAGGAGCCAACATCTCTATTGCTCTCTCAAGTACCCTTACTTGGCCTCTTTCACCCTAAATTGAAAACCTCCCACTTGTCCTACCTATTAGACCGATGGCTCTCTCGAGATGTTGGAACTATGATTCCTTAAGATGGTCCTCACACTCACCGCCTGTTGTTCTCTATACTCTCCATATGTAGTATAAGTGATACCACTCTCTATCAACTAGTCATGATAATAACTAGCCTCCAACACATCATCTCTTTAATTAGCCATGGAAATCATGTGGGTAGTGTCATATCTCTAGAACCTACTTGTGGACAATGTACTGTATCAAAGGTCCATGTCATGCTATCTATAAAAAGGGGACCATGTCCGGTTTTTGCGTATGTGGGACCTTCCATGTCACATTGTCGTACATGTGTTTATGCCTCGAGCCTATGCCAACTAGCCATGTAAAATGGAAAATTTTTCGTGTAGTATAGAAACATTTGCCTGTAACCCCCATCCCTTGCTTGAGACTATGCGAATTGAGACCGTAATGTGGCTACCTATTCCTATAACCTTATCACATGCATCTGCAATGTGGCAACTTTCCCGTATCTCCTTCCAAAGGGATGTGTGGATCCAGAGCCTGCACTCCTATGCCACCTGCCCTTGTAATCCATACACCTATCCTCGAAGGGTGGCCACCTATTCATGTGCTGTAAGTTGAAATCGTAATGCAGTCACCTATCCCCATAATGCATCCCTTCAAATCAACCAAGAAAAAACCCTGTCATTTTCTTGTGAGTCATAAGCACAAAAAATAGCCTCTTTGTCATTTTCAACATGTTAAATACACAAATGAGTCATTTTAATGCATTTTTTACTTCTAACCCCAAATCAACTTGAATAATTTTGGTATCATGCCCTAGAAACCAAAATTAGTTACCTTGCTAGAATAGGTTCAACCTCAACCAACATCAATCACCCAGCCTAACCCAATTATACCTCATTTTCCCAAAATGTGGATGTAAGAGGCCATTTTCTTGCAACCACAGCCTTACCCCAACGCTATAGGCTCACCTAATAGCCTTATTATCTATCCTTGAACCTCAGTGTACCTCAGGGCATATTTTTCCTATACCTCGGCCTTACCTACAACCTTACCTATTTACCCACACCGACCTTTCCTATTGACACTTGAATTCACCTACTCACTATACTTTGTGATGATGTTACTCATGTTGTTTAGCCTACTAACCTTTCCTTTCCTAATGTCGTGATTTTTATCTTAACTATACCAAACCTTTTGGTGCTTTAAAACCCACCTAATTCCTATTCCTGCACCTAGCCTCATTGTGTTTTAGGATCATATCCTATACCTTGGATACTTGGACCACATCAACATTTTTGGGATAAACCTATTTACCTTTGATGATGTAGAGATTGTGAGCTCTTTGACCTAGTGCCTTGTCACATTCTATACGTGCGCGTGAGTTTAAATGCCCCCTTATATTACCCATACCGATATTACCATTTCCTATACCCACACCTTACCTCATTTTCCACCACTTACCACATTATCAAACCCATCACCGATTCTACCAAGTTACTTCATTAGTTCCCAATTTGAGGGGGATCACCTCCACCCATACCAGGGTAACCACTCCTATTTTTTTCAAAGTGTCACTTATCAATACAAGATACGAGAAAAAGTGGCAAATGTAGACACCCAAAATTCGGGTCATGATCCTTTAAACCCCTTATATTAAATAATTCAATACTACCCCATCACCATTCCCACTTACACACATTTTAATTAATTTAATTACCCATAATTAAATTAATCCTCACCCCACCTCACAATTAATTTAATTACCTTAATTAAACTAATTTCCACCTCACCTAGCCACCTCATCTTTCCACCTCACCCTAGACCTATTCCAAGCTCCTTAATTAGCCTAGACCAAGTCCCCACTCTCCCTAACCAACTAGGACTTATTCCAACCCTAATCTTAATGGCCTATTATCCCTTTAACTACTCTCCCATTCCATTTAGCACCATTCGACACTTATGACCCGGAACCAAAATATCAATCACACCAAATTTAGGAAGAATCGGGTTATTTTTATCAAATATGAAATTTTATCTCTAATCAATGTCATTTATACCTCAATGAGTTTCGAGTTACCTAACTATCATCGGTTACCTTAAATAAGATTTCCAAACTCTTTGTTTAGGTTATGAAAATCTAGTTTTCTAGCTCTTGCGACCTTGCATACTGACTCTCAAGAATTTTAGTGATCTTACGACATACCAGGCCCTTACAACATTCAAACACCACACCATTCATCAATAGTTTGATCCAGAGCTCCAGTGCACTCACAGGGAAGCATCATGCCCTCTGTGGTTGCTCCATATGTTCGGGACCACCTTTTCAGCAGCCACATAACCTCCTTCCATTCATCTCCATTTCACAAGTAAGTATATCTCTACTTTGTCATTAGTTTCAGTAGATTATTTATTTACTTGTTTTCTATTTCATTCCATCACTTCTCATACCCAAATCTCTCCTACAAAACCCTTTTTCCGTCTGACCATTTTCCCACATAACCTTCATACCTTGCCCAAACTCCCATTTTATCACCTCTGAGTCTTCTTAAAAATCCCACAAATTCACCCAAATCTTTCCAACTATCTATGCAATCACATATATATCTCATCAACCCATTTTTAATATTTCTATCTAATTTCCCCTATCGACATCACCATCCAAAAACATTGGTCATTTACCAAGATCAACTTGTTTTAACCGATATCTGGTCTGTGATCGTGATACTTCCCAAACTAGTGAGTTCATAATTGTTTCACAACAGCCCAAAATATCACCAAAACTTGACCAACATCTCTTACAACCTCTTTCACACCCACAAACCTTTGACCACACACTACCCTCTTTGGTTTTAGTCTTGCATGCATTTATTATACTAGATTTGATTCATTCTATTTTTTGTAGAATACCTAAACTATACAACTAAGTAGATCTCTTTATTTCATGTTCTTATCAACATTTAAATTATTTTAAAAAGTGGATTGATAGCATTCTAGGAAGCTCCTCACTTCCCAGATCTAGCTTTTTCTAGGCAATCCACCAATTGTTAGTTTTAATTCTATTTTGTGGTCTTATGTTCTATTTCAGGTCGTTCCTCCTAGCCAAAGGGAAGCTCTCTACAATAAACTTGGACAACATTCTACACATGCACAACACCTTCTTCGAATAATCAAAGGTTCTCATCCTTGCCCTTACATACTATTTGTTTTATCTCCACTTTGTGGTGAAACACATTGACATATATAAATATATGCATTTGTATCACATCTTCTAATTCAATCGCGATACTAACTTGGCTTTGTGTAAAACATGGGAGAAATGGTAAATGAATATGTGGAATGGGTTGTTACCTATTATTGTATATTTGAGTCATGTTGCTTATTGGGGTTTTTTAGTGATATCAAGCCATAGTCAAATAGCTTCAATTGTTGTTAGGTAATAATTGTCTTTTCTTATTCCAGCTATTACGGGCTCATGTTGGAAGTGCTAGTTGGTTGTATTGATATGGATTCACCTATTTTAGCCATAACATTGTATTACCTTTGAACTTGACTTAAGCTCTAAAGGCTCTAATGTCTAAACTATCATATTTCCTTCTTATCAGACCTTGTAAAAGGGCATGTGGGAGCCTTCTATGAAATTTGAATCTAATATTAGTTGGGTAAATCATTTGATGATTGGGTACTTCATGGATGTTAAGGTAAAAAAACTACCTTGTTCTTGTTGAAATTCGTGCACTCTATACAAGGAATTATTGATATGCTATATTAGTATATACCACGAGGAAATGGTCATGGCGAGTCAAAAAGTTTTCCTTTATAGACTTGGCATTATAAAACAGTATTGTTGACTATAACTCAATCCTAAAAACTAGACTATTATATTATATGAGATGTATGAAGATATGGTAATAAGAAATCTTAAGGGTATATATATGATATATTTTCTTGTTGATAGGTGAAGCCTCTCGCTAACATAAACATATGGTTATTATTGAGAGATAATTATTATTTGATACTTACGTATCATTGAGTGTTTAAAAAGGTTTGATTCTTACATGTTATCGAGTGATTAATGTCATTTGATATTATTGGTGCATGTATTTAATTGGAAGATTAATCACTATTTGATACTTGTATATGATAAGTAGTTTGTAAAGTATCAAGTGAATATTTGTTCTTATGTTTGCAAATTGATTATGAGAAGTAATTAGTACCAATATAACTATTGTCCTCTCTGTTATAAGTCATAAATGAACAAATTTAGGTTATATGATTATATTTGTGTGTAAGAAGACTCTAGGGAAGTGAAAAAATGGGTATGTAAAGTATTATCTTGAGATGTACAATTAAGATTTGAATCCATATCTAACCCGTAAGACTCTATTTAATTTAGATGATTACAACATTTCATTTATGTAAATAATAAATGACATAAACTATTAAGGGTGAAATAGGTCTTATCATGTCATTTCTTTTGTCAAATGACCATTGCCTTTATGCGGGAATTTGAGATGGAGTACTTTTAAGTCATAAGATCAAATTATGAATGAAGTTGAAATAATTTACTTGTTCTTTTGATTAATAAAATGCTATGAATTGCTTAGATGGAAAAGCCTAGTGATTTGGTAATTAAGTGAAATACCATTGTCTTGTTTATTTGATTAAGAAAAGGCCCCAAAGTGGAAAAGTCTAATTTGTTTATATCTGATTAAAAAAAATTGAAAAGAAATGATTAATATGTATTCTCTATTTGATTAAGTATTGATTTACATCATAAACTTCTTGGTTAATGAAAGGTTTCTTTACCTTAATTGTCTACATGATGAAATAACTTATGAATTATATTATGTATTATAAAGTAAGTATGATATACTTAAGAATGAATATTACATATTTGCATTATTAATGGCTTGTTATATTATGATATTACCTCTATGTTATTTAATGAAAGCAATACATATATGTGTACACTCAAAATTCGATGTGGTCTCATTTCTTCGTTATACCATTATTTGATTAAGTATTGATTTACAAAAAGGTTAATGAAAGTTTAGTACACAAATCCATACACTCACCACATCATATTATTCTTATGAAAATCATACATTTAATGCACCATTTAATCACACTACATTATTAAAATAATTTATCCTAAGTTATACACCATATCTCTCACCTTTGTCTAATTAATTAAATATATCCTTATTTAATTAAATCAACATCATGTATCCTAAACCCATTCTTATTTAATTAAAATTAATATCCTATCCTTATCACACTTATCTCATGATTATCCTTTCGTACGATTGATAAATCCTACTTAATCACCTAGAATCTTCTTAAAACTAAACATAAATAAAAAATAAATATAAATTAAATCATATCTAACTAAATCTAAATTAAATCATATCTATCCTATTCAACCACTTGGAATCTTCCTAAAATCAATCAAAATTAAATCATATCTAATCTAAATAAATCATATCTAAATCAAACTAAATCAGAATCAAATCATATCTAGCCTATTTTTCAACCTCCTTAACCATTCTCCACCCAAAATCACGTGAAAATTATATTGAAAAATCCAAAAAATGAAATACATAACCTCTTAACTATTTAATAACATTCCCATACCCGTATAACCACTTACAAACCCAAAATAAATAAAATCAAAATGAAATCTATAATCTCTCAATGATTTAACAAAATTTCCAACATGTATAATCATTTTTCTAACACACTCCCTTCATTTAAATAAACAAATTACTCAAATTGGGAATTTGTTCCAAAATAAACTCAAGAATCCCAAATCCTTGATTTGTTAAATCACCAATGATTATTTAAACCTAATTTGCAGGTCCCTTTTTGGGATTATCTTCTCATACTCTCAAACCTGAGTTTTTAATCAGAGTCTATTTCTATTGTACTTGTATCCACGTCAACACGATATCACCTAGCTTGGTCATTTCTAATCATCAAGCAAGTTTGAGGATTGTTCTGGGGCCTATCAAAACCAACCAATCATCATTCAATCAGTAACTACGGGCTCCCCAAAATTCAATCCAAAAATTCTAATTATCAACATATCCTAGAGCTCAATTCAAGTATATGTGCATTTCCTAAAGATACTTCTCAATTTCACAACCTATAGCTTGAAAAATGTGAAAAAACATGGACTCGGAAGTAGCTCTGTAATTTTTATAGTAATCTCCAATAGTTCTAACCTACAAAAAAATATCACCAAATATTTTCTGAATTACTAGCGATTCATATAAATCGCAAGTAATTCTCTATAACCATGGAAACATCTTGAATTTGGATTTCAGACACATTTTTGGTTTGTAAAACGGAGCTATAGTTCTCAAGTTATCATCAAAACATCAGAGGTTGGTTTTTCGATCAAGAGCTTCACCATCAACAAAACCATCATCCACATCCTTCTCATATCTAGTAATATCATATTTTAAGTCTTATTAGTCAGTTGGAATCAGTTAAGTGCATTTCATTCACATCATTGTCTTAATAATTCATCATTTAATAACTTAAATCATTTCTTTTTATTTATTTTTTTATCATTATCACATTAACTTATTGAACACAGATTGACACCCTTGTGAGGAATTCCTTCGATCTTTTGGGTCTAGCCTTTTCCAAGAAATCTGCCATATATCTGTCTAATCTCATGTTGTTTAGTGTCCTTGAGCACAAGTTTCCTTGTAGGAGAGGAGCTGAAATTTTTTCATATATGAAGCGAAACTATCAACAATCATTCATTCATGTCCGTGGGTATCACTAAACCTTGCCATATTGAGGTTAGGTAAGTTTTATTCTCTTAATTATTAGGTTAATTTGAAGAGGTTAAATTTATTTGTAACATTTGACATGACTGCAGTGGGACGAAGTCCCTCGCTTTTGTTTCTCTTATTTCATTAAAATAGCATTTCTTTTATTTTCTAGTTCTCTATGTAATAATCACCATGATTGCTAAATATCCCGCAATTAGGAAAATTGCCAATGATTTCTCTAGGTGTTTTTCAAAGCCTACCAATTTGATTTTTTTCTTCCTATCTCGCTTTTTTTTTGCTTGCTTTTTTCCTAACCTGTTTATAGGGTATTGTTTTTGGAAATCTCATTTACTAGATTATTGGGATTGATTGCTTTAAAAATTTCTAAAATAAAAAGAAAAACATCATTTGATGGTAAGTTCTATCACCTTCCTTTTGTTTTCGTATTACATTTTGTCTAATTATCTTAATCGAAATCAACACTTCATTTTGGGATCTAAAATAAACTTTTCACCCTTCTTGTTTCACATCGAATTAATTAAGAGATCTATTGTATTCACTTTTCTTTCCCCACACACAACCAAACCACTTAAAAATAAAACAAATTTAAAAATTCCTACCTAGGTGGATACCTACTTGGATTTGATCCCCAAAAGGAGAAGCTGACTTGGTGTTCTAGCCAAGTATAATCATCTATCTGTTAGTATTCATCGGTTAAGCACCCGACACCCTTATTATTATGGGACCATGAAGTGAGGGGGTTGGCCCCAATACCATGCCCGTATCGGCAAACAATACATTTGGGCCTCATATACATTTAGGTATATCGAGGACTCCACCCTTAAACATACCTAAAACCATCCATAGCTTCCCATTTCCTAGGACCCTATTAGCCATTTTACACATTTCATTCTTTTTAATTAAATCAAGATAATTAAAATTCTTCTGCTTGACTTGTCTGTTATATTTAAAGCTCTTTTAGCATTTTTGTTGTATCATTTTCAGTTGATTATTGTTTAAAATGGATCAATCCTCTATATTTGTATATCCTTATAATCATTATGCATCATCTTTTTATCAATATCAAAACATTCCCTATATAGAATCTAGTCCTTATTAGTCTTATCAACCTACTACATCTTATTTAACTTCATTTAGCTCTGGAATGTTTCCAGAGTCATCTAGACCATCCTATGTCCCTTATGGAACTTCTACCCTTCATCCCATCTAATAAATCATATAATAATCCCTTTCAATAAACTTATGATTATTCTTTACAACCAAGCTATTTCCAAACTATCGCTTCCCAGCCCTTGTCCAATCAAACAATATTTTCCACAACCTCTCCTTCATCACAATTACATCAGAATATTAATATTTCCTATCCTTCATCTAATCAATCCATCTCTACTTCAATCCCATTTTTGGTATCCTAGACATCCCAAACCCATACAAATATCCCTACTCAATCTCAATCAATCCCTCTCATCCAACAACAACATACTCAATATTTTTCCACATCTCCCCACATCCCTTTATCACAACCCACTTTACAAACAATATCTTCTCAAGCTACCCCTTACCAAACTCCACATCAAACTGATCCACAAAAAATCATCCTACCTTCAATCCTCATCATCCAAATCAATCACATCCTCTTATTAATAATTCCTTCACATCTACTCCCACAAATGATCCTTTGCAAGACTTTTCAAATAGATTAGACAATTTAGAATATGCTACCAAGGGATCCAAACACGTCCTCACTTATGATCAGGTTTGTAATGAACCCATCCACCCATTAGTATTATATAAGTCCTATCCTCCACATTGGGAATCACCTGAATTTACTTTTTCTATGGCTAAGAGGACCCACAACAACACATACTATCCTTTAGACACTCATGTTATCTCATTATCCATGATCAATATATTCTTCTCAGAACCTTTCCCGTGTCACTAACGTGACCTACCTTGATTGGTATAATTCCCTTCCTCGACATTCATTAGTCTCTTTCACACAATTAGATAGTTATTCCTTAATCAATTTTTTATAAACGTTACTCGAAAAATCACCATTTATTACCTTTCTACTATCAAAAATATGAAAATGAATCCCTTGGAGATTTTTTCACTAGATGGAAAAACACTATTAATAAATTTTCCTTTCCACTTTACCATAATCAGAACTAATCGAGTTGTTTTCTCGATCATGTTCTCATCAGATATCATCCACTCTTCAGATCCACACATTTTGGACCTTCGATGAAGCCTTTTCCATGGCCAAGAAATTATAAAACCAAGCCCTCAAAGAAGGCCATCTCGATCCTCAACCTACAAACATTTCATCTTATTCTCTTAGGTTTTCCTACAATTTAGATGAAACTACCACATACGATGACTTTACTAGTCTTCCCGATCTAACCCCCTTGATAGAATCATTCCATATAGATATTTTATATCCTTTAAGTCATACCATCAACACTATTACACAGGTTTTTCCCCATGAGGAGACCCCTTCATCACTAGCGCTCCACTTGAAGGCCTAGAACCCTTGGATCCTTTTTTTTGATGATCCTCACACATCGGCATTACCTGTGTCCATTTTAAAATCATCTATTACCTCCTCACAACCTTTATATTCCATGTTGGAATTTGTTACTAAGGAGGCATCTATAATCGAAGATCATGACATCCAATTATCTTGTAAACCAATCAAAGAATTAGAAACCTTACATAATCCACCATAATTATGTCTAGAAATGACACCTCCCTCATCTGAATTAGACCCAATCCTATCTATAGCTCCTCACTTTCCATCTATCCTAGAACCTTTTCCCCGAATCAAATACCATCACACTTACGACCTCACCCTCGTCACTTGACATGAATCCCTCTCCTCTATCTAACACAAATGTTACAGAATCAAAACCTATCACATCCATTGTCTCATCCTCATCATATATTGTAAAACCCACTCCTTTACCTAAAATAAAAATTACAAATCCAAATTACACATCATCTAATGTCTCAAACTTACCATCCATTTTGGGACCCCATCCTCTCTCACAATTTAAATCTTTCAATTCTACAATTTCACCTTTACCATGGATCTTAGGACCTCATCCTTTATCTCAACATTTTGTCACACATTCATATACTATCAATCCCTCCTCTTCTATTTTGGGATCTGATCCATCATCCAATTATATCAATCCTATATCTTACCAACCTCACAATTTCCCTACAATGTCTCAATACCATACAACGTCTACAAATCTACCCCCATCCAAAAACAAGACACATCATACTAAGTGTCCTCGTAAAACAAAATCAAAATCAAAATACGTTAATCCATACCACATTCTTATCTTTCTCACTCCTACTATCTCTTTCCATGGATGAGCATATATAGTATGATTTCTACATTCTTTTGACCCATGACCAAAACCATTACAAATATCACAATATCCATTAAAGTTCTTTCATACCTTGAGGCATTAGGTTGCCTAATAGACTTTGTCTTCTCATTGTCCTTGATGAGTGGCACCTTATTTCCTTCCTTAGTTCTTGATTCACCTATATATTTTCATGAAACCAAGTCTAGTTACTTCACCTTATTATCCTTGACTTCATATTCAAGCCTAAACTAGATTTTTCACCCGCATCTTTCTGATTTCTCAAGATATCATCAAGAGCCTTGGTAATCTCTTTAAATTTATGATATTATTTCACCTTAATTACGAAATCTAAGATTTATTTCTTAAGGGTGATCACTTATTCTTCCTTATATTGCAAGATAAGAGTCATGTTACTCATTTACATTTCTATCTTTCTCACATTTTCATCAAGCTTTTCAGTGATAGCCCAATGTTTCCCTTAAAGTTCTTGAATATTTTCCTTATATTAATTAATTTGAGAAGTCAATTTATTATTGTTATTTTTAGTATGCTCCAGCTTTGATTGGACACATGCAAAATCAAGCCTCAAACCATCATCATCTCCTTCATTCACCTTGCAAGAATCATGTGTAAGGTCACCCCACAGGTAGAACCTCCACTAAAGGATCTCATGGCTTCCTTTGTCATGAAAATAACCTCATCACCTATAGAAACTCATCATGTGTAAGGTCACCCCACAGTGGTAAACCTCCACTAAAGGATTTCATGGATTCCTTTGACATGAAAAGAACTTCATCACCTATAGAGGCTTCACTACTTTTCTTCAAAGGAATAGGCATCTTCCTTGGTATAGAAACTCTTCTTACCCTTCTTCTTGAAATCACCCTTCTTGAATTCTTTTTTTCTTTTTATCATACTTCTGATTTTTCTTCTCATGATCACTATCATGATCATCATTTCCTTTCTTATCATGTCTATGAGGACATTTAGCAGAAAAATGACCTACTTTACCACAAGAAAAAGCATTTGAAAGGAATTTTACCCTTGTACTTACCAGTTCCAATAGTTAGCCTCCTAGCAACCATGGAAAATAGTTCTTCATCACCTAGCTCATGAGAATCATCATCAAATTTGACCTTCTTATCCTTTTTCTTATTTTCATCTTTGAAATCTATTTCTTTCTTGGTTGGTTTAGAGTCCAACACCCTCATCTCATAAGTATTCAAAGTACCATGTAATTCATCCATCTTTAGAGTAGTCAAATCCTTTTCCTCTTCAATAGTAGATACTTTAGAATCAAACTTAGGAGTTAATGACCTCAAAACCTTTTGAACAACTAATTCTTCATTTACATCTTCTCTTAACCCTTTCATGTTGTTTACAACCATATCAACTTATATATGCAACAATGGATTCATTAGCATTAATTTTAAGACTCTAAAATTGGTTTCTAATATTTTTAAGCTTATCATTTTTACCTTTGAGTCACTTCATATAACACTTGAGTTTTTCCCCATTCTTCCTTTGCTGATTTTCAATGCATTACCTTTCCCAATTCATATTCTCTAAGACCATGTATGATAACATTATATTCCTTATAATTATTTTCATATGCATCTTTTTCTTATTTACTAGTAGAAGGGGTGGAAGGAATAGTATACCCATCTTTAATAGTTTTCCAAATATCAAACCCTAGAGACATGATATGAGTCTTCATCCTTAAACTCAAAAATCATAGTTTGTTCTATCAAACAATGGTTCCTTACCACTAAAGGAATCAATTTCAATTTTTTTGCTTCAAGGATCTCCTTTCGAGTGATAAAAATTCTCCAAAAGGACCTACTCTGATACCGATTGTTGTAAGCAAAATGGATTGAGAGGGGGATTGTATCAATCCTTAAAAAATTTAAATAAAATTTCATATTACTTATCTAAACCACAAATTCACTTATCCAATCATTAATGTGTGCACAACATCAAAAACCATATATGTTATAAACCATGAACAAGATGATAAATAAAAAGACACAAGATATAAGTGGAAACCTCAAGGGGAAGAAAAACCATTGAAACAAAAATATTTATATTGATATGTTTCAAATTTAGTGAGACACCAACCCCTAGTTTAGAAGAGCTACAACCCTAGAAAGAGCACCAACCCCTAGTTTTTTGAAGCACCAACTCCACAAGGAGGATAAAACCCCTAAAGATTCTCAAGAACCAAATAAAATACCTTATGAATAATATCTCTGATGTATTTCTTCCGCCACAACTGATAGAGATTAAAATTTCAACTCACAACCTCTTCAAACCCTTGTTCAAAGCTCAGGTTTTCAATCTCTCTCAAACTAGCTCTTTCTTCACTTCTCAAAGCTTCAAAATATTGCACACATGCTTTCTATCCTTATTAAACCTTTTAGACACTTTATAATATCTCAATTAATTCTCACAAACCTAAAAAACTCTCACATCTAGGTCACACTTCTTGCACACACACTACTAGCTAACAAAAGCACCAAAACTATTCTTTTATAACCTCCTTATTTATTCAAATTTTAAAAATACCTCATTTTTCTTAACCAATTCATCTTAAAAACATCACATATAATTTTCATAATAGCTACAAGTGACCCATATATGTCGGCCTAGCCAAAACCCTTCATTCATGCACCAAAAATCCTCAAATCCCCATCATTGGAATGAGAAAAATATCCTAACTCAAAAATATTTTTAGTAATGTTATAAATATCATAAAACATGTTTAAAATAATATTTAAACATAATCTATTATCTCAATTACGAAGAACCAAATAAATTATTTCGTTTAATGGGCCCAAAGGGTAATAGATTCACAAAACACTTGTTTGCAACACCTTGTCTTCATATTTTAGATTTAATGTCATCAAAGAACACCTAAAATATTTCATGTGACAACTATATGTAAATGGAAGAACCTGTGAGAACAATTTTAAGAAATTTATAACTCTTGAAACAACCTCAGTTCAAACTACATCAAATTTTTCCTTCACCAAATCAAGCTGCCCAAAAAGAAGTTTCCAAAATGTAACTAGTTAACACCCTTACTAAAAATTTAAATAATTAAAAATAGATTAATTATATGAATAATTAATCCTTATTTATATAAAAGGCGATATAAATCATCACCAAATCCATCTCATGCTCCAACCAACTCAATCTTTCAACAAAAAAATTTTTTGTCTTGGAAAGCTAAAAATATTCTTATCCACAAACTGACTTGAAAACCATATAAAAATAATAATAATGAGATAAAAATTATATCACTATAATTATGCATGAATTATATTTCCAACACAACTTGAATCGCCTTCTAACTCCTCTTGTAGCTCTCGAATGTCCATTTCACCACTTGAATGCTACTTCTAATTGCCCCAAAACTATCCTTTGACAAGTCAACCTAAATGAAGCATACTTGAAAATTGAAATGCATAAAAATGACTTGAAACATTTTTATAAATCAAGGAAAAATCACATACATAGCATAATATCCATTTAGTTTACAACTTCTTTGGACAACCTCATCCCAAACCGAATTTTTTTAAAACTAACTCGTTTGAATAGGTACACTCATCACCATAACCTCTACCATACCTTTATGGAAATATGGAAGAGTAATATAAATTTTCCAATAATCATAAAATAACTATAAAAAAAAAAATTCCACTTAGGAATAAAATATCCCAAACCACTTTCAAGTTAGGGTTTCAAGCACACAATGAGTTGTTTACCTTCTTAACTTTCATTCACAAAAACTGAAGATGAAATGATATTTTTTTTTTTCAAACCTTATATAATAAATATAGGAACATCCCTTAAATCCACAAGGTCCCATGAAAATAAAAAAATTCAAGGTGAGCATCAGAAGATGCAACTTGAGTTGGAAATGCCCTTCTTCTTGACCTTGTTTCACCAAAAACATCATAACTTGAAATTATCATTACAGAATGACTCCAAATTTTCCTCAAACCTCAAGGAAACCCCTGTGCATCATCTCTAATAATCATTTTATCTCAAAAATTTCTCCATCTCTCCATCACATCTCATTTGTATAGCTAGCCCTTAGGGTTTTACACTATAAAGGCTAGGGTCAACTGAAAGAACACTATAAATCATCATGAAAACACTCCAAATGGTCCTAACATACTTGATACATCATAATAAAACTAATTACATTCATAAATTAGATCATATATCTCCATAACTCATCCTCATATAATCTAACAACCATACCTGGTCCAAATGAGCACCTGGAACATGGTCACCAACCCGTATCTCGCACCCTCCCAAGAAATCCCAAAATATTCTATAGTTTATCATATAGAAATTAATCTCAAGCTACCAAGAAGCTCATTCCACCATGCACTCTTATCCAGCTAGCTAGGGCACCTGAATGTGCTTGCTAGAACAAGCCATCCTCACTTAATCAACATATGCAACCATGAATACCTTTGAATCATCATTTCATAATCCTCCTCCTCATGTTCTAACCCTAATCCATCATCCACTTTCTCATCAATGATTTTTTTAATCATGAAAACACCTATGCAACATCATGCCAATGAATGGAGTGAGCGGACTTTCATTACTCCATTTTTGTCTTTCCTAACAGCAAGAATAGTGTTCTATGTAGGTGGATATTCTTTAGTCTACATGATGAGGAACATGTCATCGAAAATATTCTTAGAGACTTCCTAAAATTGCAAATTTTAGATCCGTCTATCACTTCACATGTTTTGTCTCTCTTATCTCCTTCCTCTCCTCTCGTTATTTTTCTTTCGAGATATTATTATTTATAGGTGGGTACTGTGTACGTACCTGAAATTATAGGGTACTGCACCACTAGAACGATGTTACACATGCCCCAATGATGATACAGGTCTCCTTGCAAGGTGTTTGGAATCCAGAAAGGCTCGCCATGTATATGCTTGTACCCGCATGCCCCGCTCAGCCTCCGCGTGCCTTATTTTCCCATTTCCCCCTTTTTCTTGCATTTTTGTCTTCAGTGATAGAACCACCACCCTACCTAGGCGGCGGTCCCGTGACCGCTGCCCGACAGGCGGCGGTCCAGAATCGCCACCCCCGTCAGAGTGGCGGTTTTGTTCACATTTTCTAGATTCTTCCGACGATCACGTCAAACATAAATCTTCAAATTTACATGCTTTCTTCAACCACTTTGGCTTGCATTAATGTTTTCTGCTCCCTGGGAATAGTGTTTTTCCTTTGTTTATAGTAAAAGAGATCAAATGGGAGTTACCCTCTGGTAAATGCATTGGTTATAAATAGCCAGCTTGTTTTCAAGCAAATGGCCCCTCATCTTCTCAATTCTCTTATTCAGTATTTCAATTTCTTGCTTAGAATTCTATCAATTCATGTTTTGCTTCCATTGTTGGTCTTTTAGAAGTCATATAATCTCTTTGTTTCAGTCTTGTTCCATTGTTGCTTCATACAATCAGTTTAGCATAGAATAGCTTCATTTCTAGACTAGAATCCATTAAAGTTGTAGGTTTTGTTTTGTCACAAGGATAGTTTCTGAAACTCTTAGTACACTTGTGTTGTATTCCCACAATAAATCCCGCTAGGAATTGCATAGTCAAGCTTTGTTCACTTGTGTTATCCCTCTCCTACTCACATTATATTTGGTCTATATCCAAAGCTGTCATTGTTCGATTGCTATCTTCTTGTTGATACTATCATATACACACTTTTTGGATTCACAAGGACACAAAGGAATGAGGAGATCACACTAAGGGGATGAAATCACAAACAATTAGATTTACCACTATTCTATAAACGCTAGGTTTGAGCTATCAAATTTCTAATTACAAACATATCAAATAGAGTAGTGAATTATTTCATTTCAGTTAAAATTTCACTCTCGATATCACCAGGGAAGCTGTGGGGATTGATAGTTTCTAAGAAAATGTGATTCATTCCTCACTTCTAAGGTAGGATCGAGAGCCTTTCAGTTTAATATGTTTAGTTGCTTAGATATTTAGGATAAAATCACAACTACACAGGCAAATAGCCATACCAGGTTACTTTGCTTGTTTTTATTCTATTTCTAGATTAGTTGTTCATTTTATAAATATACTAGAGTAGCTTCTCTTCAATTTCATTGAAATACATCATTTAAAAAATATAAAAAAATAGAAGGATGCTTGCATAGTGTAAATACCTCTTTCGTAATCAGTTTGTTAATTTTAGTTAAAAGTTGAATCATTTTGTATGACAATCACAGACCTAGAGAGCCTAGAGAATATATATTTGAACCCATAGTACCTCAACCAAATCTACCCATGAATTTAGCTGATATAGATCAGGACCTTAGGATACAGGTCTTTCGAGCAACAAAAAACTTACAAGCAATTAGTGAGCAACTAAGAGGACTGAATATCGAAGACAACAAAGCTTACACATTCTGGTCAAACCATCCAAACTATAGATTTCCTTGATAAAACACCTGAATGACCATGTAAGGGTTTGAACGAGAGAAAAATTTGGCTGCGATCCTTCGCTTCTCACCTAACGCAGGAGACCTCCTCGTTGACATAGACACTAGCTTACGTATTCAAGTTGCGCTAACACACCATTAGGTACTCCGAGAAAATCATACAACTTCTAGTTTTGAACGTAGAGGATGAAAAGGCATATGATTACTGGATAGTTGGGAGAAGGGATTAATTCTTCACATGACCATAATAGGTCCACAACAACCACAAACTCATGGTTGTGATCCCCAAGTCCCACAACCCAACGGGCCAACAAACTAGTCAAGTATTGACACCGGCTTGCGAACGCTGGTATTTAGATCTTCACCACTCTGTCGGATATTATAGCACAGTTCTCCATATTAAACATAGAAGCCAATCAATCTAATATTTTCTGGGCTAGACCAGAAAACCACCCATAGTTCACTACAAATCTATTAAGCCGCCTATCACCATTTTCATGACCTTGTTTGGAGATATATACGAAGCTCCTATAGGTCACTTCCCACGTATCCAATAACCAAGAAACAGAATCTTAACAGAGCTTGATATCGATTGGAGCCTCCGAACACCATTATATCCGAGTGAACCATTACACCAATTTAGGTTAGGAGGGCCTTCTTTGCCTTAGATTCGTAGATTCCATTATTACGTATTGAGGATTTAAGATTGCCCGATTAGCTTGTCTTTATCTATCCACATTCAACATTCATCAATTGTCTCAACGCGACCTCAAGAGGTCGGGTATGAGGAAGAGGTACTTGTAGATTCCCACACTCACATGTTACTTTTCCATCATACAAAATTGGTGAACCCAACGTGAAAAAACTAATATTCCTCTTTCTATTTTCATTTCTTCCATCCACCTTTACTCTTTCCCATTATTCTGTGGGTATTCATATACCCCCCAAATATGTTGGGATATGATGCATATGGTAGACCTCTCTCAGGTCTCAAAGTAAACTATATTCAAACAAATAGACAACCATCACCCTTGCTTTCTGCATGGGCTAATAACTATTCGAGTAATTACTTGTCATCTCAAACTCCCCCTCACATAACTAGTTCTAGTTCTTCGTTCCGAATTAAGGAGTTTGATCAGTTTGCACAAACACAATAGCTAGAGCCATCAGGCTCTAACAATATGACGTTTACTGGAGAATCCACTTCATCTCCTTGGGTCTTGTTTAGACCACAAATCAGTAGACAATCAGACCCACTCCCCTTTTTGGATGAGGAGTACTTAGCACACTTCGCTAAAAGTGAAAAATGATTCCAAAATATGTATCCACCTATAGGGAGTTTACAAATATAGTCTAATGCCCTATTCTAGGAGAACACCCCCATAACTCCACCTATGGGAAATACACTTGGTGAAGCTTGGTAGGTTAACGACCAATTCATAGCAGGGTATCATACCCCTTTACAACCTCAAGCTATACAACAAACACCCTTAAGGCAAAGCATTGTGTCTTCGCCGATGGAGGTCATTTCAGCCTTAGCTGAGAAGGTTAGAGGGATAGAACTTGCTCAAGAAAACCAAAATTCATATCTTGGGCAAGCAGGAATCCCCAACCTTCTACATCATCGTATTCAGAGTTGACCTCCTTAAAGAAACAGTATGTTAGGTATGCCTCCTCAAAATCCTTATACTTACCCACAACAAACACCAACTAGGACCACGTTTTCAAATGCCACTCCAGTTGAAAGCATGACACCTCCCAAACTTGGCACCAAACAACCCATACGAACAATTCTCCTCCTTACTTAAACATTTATTCAAAGTCACCATAAGGAGACATGTTCTCTTCTCCCGAGATGTTCGTTCAACCACAAGGATTCCCTTATGTTCCTACAAATGCATATGCTATGTCGTATCAACAACCCATCCCCCTCAACCCCTTAGCAAGCCTCATCGATGGTTGAGGCCTACGTAGTAGGGACTTACTCAGAATATTTGAAAGAACCCCTAGACTTCACCATACGAAGCATTATGCTTCCAAGACCTCTTCCCGATTTGCCCAAATACAAAGGGGAAGGAGACCCGAACACACACATTAAGGCCTATGCCACAGCCATATGGGAGTTACTCCCTTGGGATGGGGTTGTCACTAAAATATTCCCTAAGACCCTAGAAGGTATTTCCCTTGATTGGTATTACAAAATACCTGAAGCTTTGATACACTCATTTAAACAACTCATGTCAAAATTCATCAAAGCTTTTGACATGAACAAATTGTTAAGAACGAGAATCAGGGAGTTCTTACATATCAAACAAGAACATAATGAATCCATGCTCATTTTATCCAAAGATGGTGTATGGTTCTCTACTCATCAGTGAGTGCTCCAAATATGGATCAAATGGAACTATGCGATTTATTCCTTAATTCACTCAATAGAGAGATAAAGGAAGAAGTCTAGAAGTTCCCACTAAGAACTTACGATGAAGTACTCGAGAGTGCTCTCCAAATCGACCAAGCAACGATTGATAGCGGTTATACAACATATGGGACAAATAGGAAATTAACCACTCCCAATCAAAACACCGTGGCCTATCCTAATGCTAGGAACACTAATCAAGGACCTAAGATCCTTAACAAGAACCGCAGGGTTACAACAGATGGAGTAATTGACCAAGCTAAAAGGGAAAATGTTGTAAACATTTTTCCACCTGTTAATAATCAGCGAAATAATAATTTTACCCCAACAATCAATGCGGTGGATTTTAATCATCCACCATGGCAACAACAACAACAACAACAACGACAAGTCCAAACACAAAGTCCAAATTGAAACCCAACTAGATATCAGGGTCAAAACCAAAGGCAACAACCTCAAAATTTTAACTCTAACAACTAGCAACCTTATCAGAATTTCAGGCCACTAGTGGTTTTAAATCAACAAATCGAAATTATAATCCCAATCTATATTGTGGTTTCCACAAGATTCAAGGCCACGATACTAGGACTTTTTGTGAATACGATAAATTCATGTAATATTTTCCGAAGATCAAAAACAACTCTTTATAGATATGTTTTTAGCAAATTTTGTAGTACCCATGCCAAACGCTTATACAAAGTGCGCTTCCCTCAAAATGCATCCCTCAAGATCTTCAATGACCCGATCCCAAACCATTCTAATAACAACAAGGTTTAGATCCTAACAAAACAAATAAGGGTGTCATGACAAGAAACAATGATCATGAAGCTTCAACTTCATTAAATCCACCAATCGCACCCCAATTAGGAACTCAACCTCAAACTAAGATAGTTGGTTTAGTAGAGTTAGACGTCGAGCTACCCGTAGAAACCATAACAAGAACACGGGATTATTCTTCTCAACCAACTCCAAGTTATTCATTAGAGCCAGACAGCACTCAACAAACATTGGTAAAACCTATAGGTGCCTATGATCTAATTAATGATTTAACTAAAACCTTCTCGCACATCTCCTTCTTGGATTTGTTAAAAACTCTCCCACCCATAGGGCTGCCCTATTAGAAGCATTAGGCCTTTGCCATTTAATCAACATCACTCCTCCTCCGTAAATGCAAAACCATGTGGATTTTGATGTTTATCCTCCAGTAAGCTGGATAGGGTTATTGAATTTATATTCGATATAAGCAAAATGCCAATAGACACTGAAATTACAAGAAGAGGCGACCCAACTTTACATTTACAAGTTTGGGTCTACAATAATTATGTTAAACGTGTAATGGTTGATGATGGGGTAGTAGTTAACATAGTCCCCTTCACTTTCCTTCAAAAGTTACGATATGGAGAGACAAACTGTTCCACGACACGAAATACGCTAAGAAGTTATGATAGCCTCAAAGCCACTTTGATTGGAACCATAGTTTTACCAATCACTTTAGGACCCAAGATGGTCCTCACCAAGTTTTATATTATAGATCAGGAAACCAATTATAATATGATTCTTGGTCTCGCCATCCCTTCCACGCTATTCCAAGAAATAATATTTCTACACTTAGGGAAAATATTCGTGGCACAAGGTAACCCAAAACCCTTTGATATACACCTAGTTGATTTGAAGAAAAGACTAGGTGTTCACTCTGAGTTTGAACTTCCAACAAATCAACTTGTCAAACCAACTAATTCACAACCAAAAGAAAATCTAATACCCACCACTGAGTTGGAAATTTCAAATCCAACTGAGGACGTTCCAGTACCCAAAAGTGAGACCAATGCTATAAAAGTAGTATCACTAGGGACCACCACAAAATTTTTGAGTTGCTGTAGAGAAATACTTACCTATTCTCCTATTGTTTGATTCCATGGGTATGGGACACACCCTGGGAATCACTTCTCTTCCATCAAACAAAGTTTTTATGGTAGAGGTAACCAAGCAAAAGAAACAATGCTTTACAAAATATCCCAACATCCATTTTTCCAAGAAAGTATTGGACTCTACACTTTGATGGAGCTAGATGTCGTTTTGAAGTCAAAGGTGGGAGTGCTATTTACTTCACTTGAGGAAAAGATCCTACCTTTAACTTTTAAATTAAACTTTGAATATACAAACAACGGGGCCGAGTATGAAACTCTCCTCCTTGGCCTCATTCTAGCCAAAACAATGGGTGTTAATGACATTAGAGTGCTAAGAGACTCACAACTAGTTGCAAACCAAGTCTCCGAGGTATATTAAACTAGGGCTAAACATTTACAACTATACAAAACAACGGTGTTAGATCTAAGCAAGGATTCAACTTAATATAAATTGAAGCAATCCCATGAGAGCAGTAACCTTCTCCCGGACTCAATAAGAACCTTAGCTTCCCATTTCACCCCGAATAGTGAGTTAGAGGATACAAATTTCACAAGATCACTTTGTACTAAACCATTAGTGCGTAAAATGCCAATAAACTCACTCCGACTCATGGAGAAGCCGAGGATGATTTTTTTATCATGGATCACTTTGACGATAATAGAATCACTCTCAAATATCTAAATGTCTATGTGGAGCTACACCTTGCTCACCATATAGTTGATCTTTCCTAATACCTCATTCCTCTTCCTACTTTGGAAATCCCATGGTAGAGTCTCCTCCATAGAAGGATCTTGATATCTATGAGATAGAAAATAGAGAAAGCTTGGAACCACCTCCACCCCACGTGAATTTGAATAAGGTAACACTTCTTTAATAAAAGAAACCATTGACATAAACATTGGAACGGAGGAAGAACCAAGAATTTTGAAGTTGGGATCCTCGTTAACTCCGGAGGAGATATAAATACACACCCAAATCCTCAAAGAACATCAAAAGTCTTTCGCATTTAATTATAAATAAATGATGGGCATTGCACCACAAGTCGCGGTGCACAATCTTGTCACTAAACCGGATGCGAAGCCAATTAAACAAAATTCAAGACCAATGAAGCCAAAAGTGGCTCTCATGGTAAAAGAGGAAGTAATAAAACTTCTCCAAGTAGGATTCATCAAACCCATTGACTACTCACAATGGGTATTTAATATCATTCCCGTCCTAAAAAATAATGGGAAAATACGCATTTGCATAGATTTTCGGGATATTAACAAAGCTTGTACCAAGGATGAATTCCCATTACCATCCATTAACGTTATCATTGATGCAACAAGAAGATTTGAAATTTTGTCCCTCATGGATGGGTTCTCGGGTGAAATTAGATTAAAATATCGTAACAGATCAAGCCAAAACCACATTCATAACTCCCAGGGAACATATTGTTATGTTGTCATGCCATTTGGTCTTAAGAACACCGGCGCTACATATCAGTGGGAAATGACTTATATATTCCATGATCTTATCCATAAAATCATGGAATCCTATGTGGATGACTTGTTGGCCAAAGCCAAGAAACGTTGTGATCATCTAGAAGTGCTCCATATCATCCTCTCATGACTAATCGAATATGGTGTCACATTAAACCTAGAGAAGTGCATGTTTGGTGTGATCAGAGGAAACTTTTGGGCTACATTATATCTTCACGAGGGATTGATGTTGATCCAGCCAAAATACGGGATGTTCACAAAATGATCCCACCATCGGATGAGTCTCGGAATCGTGTAAATTCTTGGGAAACTCAGTGCAATCTGAAGATTCATCCCATATTTAAGTTTTGTCATTCATCCAATCAACAATCTATTGAATAAAGATTATAGTGTTGATTGGAATGAGGAATGCAATGAGGCCTTTGAAGTAGTAAAATTCTTCTTGTTGTCTCCACCCACGCTAATGCCTCCCAAGCTAAACCATCCTTTGATCTTATACTCACAAGCCACTCATGTCTCGTTGGCCTACATGCTGGCTCAAGAAGACAATGATAAATGAGAATGCGTGGTCTAACGTTGCTCGATTATGAAACATGTTACACACGGTAGAGAGAGAATGCCTTGCCATAATTTTTGCAACAAAATGTTTGAGACATTACATGTTAAACCAGAAACAAGGGTCATTGTAAAGACAGGACCATTTACAAACATTTTTCACACAAGGATCTTTATCTAAAAAGGCTAGCCATTTCATAACCTTAATGGGAGAATTTAAGTTAACGTCGTGAACCAAAAATATGTTAAGGGAAAAATTATTATAGATTGGTTAGCTAACAATCCACTAGATGGAGGTGAGCTGGTAAATCTAGACTTTCCCAATGAGTGTGTATACTTCGTCGAAACCAGGACCCCCATCTCTACATGTCCTTGGTATACTGATATCATCAATTTTATCATGGACCATACATACCGGAAGGTTCCACGTCATAACAAAGAAGGTAGTTACACATTATTACTACTAGATATGTTGTTTTAGACCAGTGTACTATATCGTAAAGCCTTCGATGGCATGCTTCTAAGATGTGTCAACATAGAAGAATCCAAGAAGATTATCCATGAATCCCATAGTGGGATATGTGGACGCCACTTCAAAGTGGTCATGCCACCGCTCATAAAATACATCGATGGGCTATTTTTAGCCCACTCTCGCATGACACGCTGGAATTTGTGCATAAGTGCCACAAATGCCAAGAATTCGCTCATGAGATTCACATGCCAAAGATAATCCCCGTAACCAATAGCGACCCATGGCCCTTCTCCACGTGGGGCTAGACTTGATAGGGAAATTCTCTCCCACATCAACCAATAGTCATAATTTTATAATTACAGCCACGAGTACTTTACCAAATGGGTGGAGGCCATGCCTCTCACCACAAAGAGTACTAGGTTCGTAATTGCCAAATTCATTCTAAACCAAATTATCTGTAGGTATGGCATCCCACAAGTCATTATCTCAGATAATGGCATGTCCTTTAAAAATGACGAAGTCCGTGAGTTATGTAGCAAATTCAAGATAAACCATCATACGGCCTCTCTTTACTACCCTCAAGCCAATGGACAAGATGAAGCAACAAACAAAATGTTAAAAGCTATTCTCCTCACAACAAACAAGGAAAAAAAGTGAGATTGGCATTTAAAACTATATCCGGCCTTGTGGGCCCATCGAACCTCAATAAGAACACCAATAAGAGCAACTCCTTTATTGTTGGTATTCGAGAAGAAGCAGTTCTCCCACTTGAGGTTGAAATACCTACTCGTATCTCATTAGAAGGGATTTTGGGCGAAGAAGCTTACAGGAGGAACACCTCTCTCAACTAGAAAACCTTGATGAGGCCAGGTTAAATGCAACAGTGGCACAGAGCCTATGCTGACCGGATGTGCTGGCAGTACAACAAAAAGTCTATGAGCAAGAAATATATGAAGGAGATCTATTTCTAAGACTAGACAATCGGATTGATAAGAAAATCGGTGAAGGAAGGAAGTTTCGACCCAAATGGTTGGGCCCATACTGAGTCATGAAGGACTATGGAAATGGTGTGTATCTTTTGTGTATGCTAGAAGGTGAGGAATTCAGTGAAACTGTCAATTCCTTACATCTTAAGCGGTTTTACACATAAAACATCAAGGTCATTACTTGTACATTATAGCTACCTACATTGCATTAGTCTTTTAGCTACTTCATTCTGTCCATTTCGTAAAAGTGGTAGTCCAGGAGCTTACTCTTAAAACAATCTATTACAAATTTCTAAAAATATTGGCAAAAGCATTCATATCACATCTCTTCAAACATCATCAACTATTTTCAAATCTTCTCATCAAGTTTGACAGACAAGCATTGACAAAAACCATACCAAGGCCTGCATACTTGGCTTTGCTCTTTCTTTCTACTAGGTAAAGTTGTCCTTACCTACGGTCTATTCTAGAAGCTTCTTGGTGTCACATCTATCCCTCTTAAATATCTTTGAAAGAAAGGATATCCCAAAGTTATAGGTCAGAAAAGTCAAAATCAAATGAAATCAAAAGCACCAAGTGAACAAAATATTTTATTTTACACACTTCTTTGCCCCATCAACCTTCGGTGATAATCCCACATCTCTGATCGGCAAGATGAGGTTGGGAAAGGAAAGAAGTGCCCTTACTCACCTATATCTTGCCTTTGGTGACAAAACCATGCTTCTTACTAGTGGTGTGAGGCAGGGTGTAGGGGGTCCATTCACACAAATGATCAAATCTTGGTATGCTAAAAACACAAATCAAATCTTATTAAAAGAAAACAAATATCCAAATTCCAAAGAGATCAAATCCTCAAAACCATATTTTGTCAACCAGGTTTCCATTTATGAATCTAAGTCTAGATAAACTAGAAAGTAAGTGGCCTTCTAAGCTTGGTGGTAGCTCTGAGTAGGGTAGGTGTGTAGGTCTAAGTTTGGTTTCTATTACTGGTTTGTCTGTCTCTCATCGTTCCATTCAGTCAAACTCATACAACTTGTGCCCTTCCTAACTCTTGGTGTTGAGCCCTCGCATCTTACTAGTTGTGTGGAATTGGGATTGGGGCAAGTTCATCTCTTTATCACTATGCATTCATCATGTTTTGCCAACATAAGAAGAAATCACTGACATTGCCCAAAGAGTTCAAAAGTTCAGTACTACCATATGTTAGTATCATCTCATATCAGCATTACAAAAACATACAGAGTAAAACATTCTATCTACTATCATTTTTTATCCATTGCATACATTATGAAAACATGAAAATAGTATTCTAAAAAGCATCTAAGTACACATATAGAAATGAGTCACAAAATTCAAGATGCCAAGAGTCTAGATCCAAAGAGATATATATATATATACAAATCAAGTTTCATATACAATGCCATCATGCACTAGGCATGGTCAAAACGCTCAATGAGCCCGAAAAGTACAAAAACACTCATATAGACATCTGGAAAAATGCTACAAAAATAGTCTCTCAATCCCTATGGGATCCCTCAGAAGGTGCGCGCCACACCTAGGACTCGCTACACCGGTTCTCTAAATGCACCGAGGGCTCACGGTCACACCCGTAGCCGCTGCTGCCTCCCATGAGAATGGCTCCTCCTCATCAAGTGATCGACCATCCTATATCTAGCTACCTCAGCATGAAGAGAAGTCATGATCTTTGCCACATGCTAGACAGAGGAAAACACATCAGTATGCCTACTAGCTGTTGAGTGCTCCCCCATGTCCACGAAAGCTCAAAGACGAGTCTTCTCTCGAGGGAGAAGCAAGGTATCAAGACACACTCGGTGAATCAAGTCTCACCACTCATCAACAAACTACCGCAAAACAAAGGAGAAAATAAGTTAGAAAACAATCAATGATAAAACCAAGAGTAAAAAAAAAAAAAATAACAAACTAAGACGAGTCTAACTAAAAAAATGTCAGGAGAAGAGTGATAACTCACTAGGATTGCTAGGCCTCTAAGAAGGATCTCTAGGATCCGCACCCACCATTTATGCCACCACCAACCGGTGGTGCCCTCTCCCACGTCTAGGGAAATGTGATGGCCTACAACAGACTCGCCATCTCCACCTAGGTCCCGAGAGAGTAACTCCTCTGAAACCAGAGTCACCCTCTCTGTGCTCCACTCCACCCTCTTGGCCTGTAGGATCTCCTTGGGTGTCATGCCACTCAAGATCACTATCATCCCCCCACCCATCTCACTGATCTCCATGTCCTCTATCTCCTCCTTGGTCTCTCCCCCAGTGAACTCCTCAGACTTAGAGTCCACATCAATGGGCTCATCACTACTATGAGTGGGACCAGTGGCAATCCGAAGTAAGGGTTCCTAAGGAGCACTAGCTCTCCCTCATACACATACCACCATCCTAGCCACAATAGGAGTACCGAGCGTTAATAGTCCAACCCTAGCCTCTAGGACCTACCCGAGCCTCGCAGATAGATCTATGCACCGGAATCACCGGAGGGAACATGTCGCCGGGAGGCCAAACTACTATGGAACTCTATCAAAGGGGTGTATCTCTAACTTCCCCACCCCGTCTATCAACCGGCCGGGTGGTCTCGATAAGTAATCAAAGTGACAGTCTCCTCTCCCCATACCCTTACCATGGCCTGATAAGGAGTGGCCTCCATGTCTGCATAGAGTCGTGAAGCCACTAGTTGGTGGGGTGCTCTAAGAACTATCATCCCCATCCACCTCGCTACCCTGACGGCCCCGGGATCCTCCACCTCTACACCTCTCCCATATGGGATAATGTGCTCATACACCCAACTCATGACAAGAGTCGGGTGGCTCAAGTGATCGCCCCGTAAAATAGACTACCCTGTATAAGTCATGGTAGGTAGTCCCAAGGATATCTACTCCCCAAGCATAGACACGTCCATGGCCCTCAATCTGTGTAATAATAGGGGCCCAACAATATAAGAGGGTGTCCCCTCCCTTGTCCCCAATCAATCTAGATGCAATGATTCCCATGATGGTCTTGCATGAGCAAGGGAATGTCTCGACTCAATGATAGAGTGGATCCTCATTCCCTTCTTCGACCCCATTGATACAACTGCATCTCCCATGTAGGTGACCCATTGAGCCACCTGTGATCTAGATATCACGTTGTCTTAAGAGATAGCCGCGCCCAAGGATCGAAACCCCCAGTATATGGTAAACATCCTCCAGGGT
Organism: Taxus wallichiana var. yunnanensis; assembly: GCA_018340775.1. Taxonomy (NCBI): domain Eukaryota; kingdom Viridiplantae; phylum Streptophyta; class Pinopsida; order Cupressales; family Taxaceae; genus Taxus; species Taxus wallichiana. Next base: position 45,163,000 of record CM031236.1, read on the forward strand.
GATGGACCACTCACCCCTAACTCCCGGCAATCGGAAAGTGTTCTGATCTACATCCAAATATGAGAACAAGTCACACAATATGTGATTGGCAGGTACAACATGAGGAACCTATGCTATCCTCCATATAACAGCCCTCTGTGAGAGTATCCCACTCTGCTGCGGGAGAGTGCCTCCAACACTACCGAGAGCTAATCACACTCCCTCTCGGCTCCACCCGAGGTAATCCTCCTTCTCCATACATCCAAAAACACAAAAAGGAATAAGTTAGTACTGAGATCCAGTTGAAAAAACTAGTAAAAACACATAAAAATTCTATACATGCAAAAACAAGTTAAACTTTGCATTGTTTTTGTCCTCTATCATAGACCGCTGCCCTATATAGAGTGGTGGTTCTATAACCACTACCTTCTAAGGTGGTGGTCCCATAACCACCACCCTACACAAGGCAGTGGTCCTGTCCCGCAAAACCAAACGGGCCGTAAGCCCTAAAAATGCTTAAAAACAAGCAAAAACACCTTTTAACAAAAAAGAAACCTACCCTATGGGTGCCCCCCCTAAAGACACATTCAAAACTAACATTTTCAAAAATGATCCCCCGAGTAAAAGATTTCATCATTTCCACATTTTAGGTTTAAAAACGATAAATCGAGAAGAACTAACCTAAGACTTCACGAGTCGATGTTCCACTCTCGAGGCATGATCACTATCTCACCATGAACATTTTGACTATACTCTCGTCGAAAACCATCACCGTGGGTCCCAGAGCTCAAAAATTTATCAAATCAATCCACACAAATGAATAGTAAAATGACTTCATTTTATATAAATAACCCTCTTAATTTGATTTCAAATGTCTTTCGCAGGGTCGAGCACCGACGGAGGTAAGTTCTAAAACCCCACGTAGATGGTAAGTCCTCTTTTCATGTTAATTCAGTCTCATTTCTCAAATTATTTTATCTATTTACACTTGAGTCCCCTTTTCCTTTTTTACAAGTAGAGGGATCTTGGATGGCGACTTTCCAAAGACACAAGCATGTCAAGTATAGCTCCTAACTCCCCATTTCGGGACCACCATACACGGATCCACCATTTTAAGCCTCTTCATGGCTAACATGCTTCTCCGAGGGGGAAATATGTACATACTTGAAATTATAAGGTATCTTGCACCGCCGGAACAATGTTACACATGCCCCAATGATGATACAAGTCTCCTTGTAAGGTGTTCGAATCCGTAAAGGCTCACCATGTATACGCTTGTACCCCCGCATGCCCCGCTCGCCTCCGCATGCATTTTCTCCCCCTTTTCTCCCCCTTTTCTTGCATTTTTTCTTCAAGATGAAACTACCACCCTACCCGGGTGGTGGTCCTATGACCACCGCCTTTAGGATAGGGCGGCGGTTTTGTTCACGTTTCCAGATTCTTCCGACGATCACGTCAAACATAAATCTTCAAATTTACACACTTTCTTCAACCACTTTGGCTTGCATTAATGTTTTCTGCTCCCTGGAATAGTGTTTTTCCTTTGTTTATAGTAAAAGAGATCAAATGGGAGTTACCCTCTGGTAAATGCATTGGTTATAAATAGCCAACTTGTTTTCAAGCAAATGGCCCCTCATCTTCTCAATTCTCTTATTCAGTCTTTCAATTTCTTGCTTATAATTCTATCAATTCATGTTTTTCTTCCATTGTTGGTCTTTTAGAAGTCGTATAATCTCTTTGTTTCAGTCTTGTTCCATTGTTGCTTCATATAATTAGTTTAGAATAGAATAGCTTCATTTCTAGACTAGAATCCATTAAAGTTGCAGGTTTTGTTTTGTCACAAGGATAGTTTCTAAAACTCTCGGATATCTTGTGTTGTTTTCCCATGCAATAAATCCCGCTAGGAATTGCATAGTCAAGCTCTGTTCACTTGTGTTATCCCTCTCCTACTCGCATTGTATTTGGTCTATATCTAAAGCTGCCATTGTTCGATTGCTATCTTCTGTTGATACTATCATATCCAAACTTTCTGGATTCATGAGGACAAAAAGGAACAAGGAGATCACACTAAGGGGACGAAATCACAAACAACTAGATCTACCACTGTTATGTAAACTCTAGGTTTGAGCTATCAAAGTTCTAATTACAAACATATCAAATAGAGTAGTGAATTATTTCATTTCAGTTAAAAGTTCACTCTCGATATCACAAGGAAGCTGTGGGGATTGATAGTTTCTAAGAAACTGTGATTCATTCCTCACTTCTGAGGTAGGATCGAGAGCCTTTCAATTTAATATGTTTAGTTGCTTAGATATTTAGGATAAAATCACAACTGCATAGGAAAATAGCCATACCAGTTACTTTGCTTGTTTTTATTCTATTTCTAGATTAGTTGTTCATTTTATAAATATACTAGAGTAGCTGCTCTTCAATTTCATTGAAATACATCATTTAAAAAATACAAAAAAATAGAAGGATGTTTGCATAGTGTAAATACCTCTTTCATAATCAGTTTGTTAATTTTAGTTAAAAGTTGAATCATTTTGTATGACAATCACAGGACCTAGAGAGCCTAGAGAGTATATATTTGAACCCATAGTACCTCAACCAAATCTACCCATGAGTTTAGCTGATATAGATCAGAACCTTAGAATACAGGTCTTTCGAGCAACAACAAACTTACAAGAAATTAGTGAGCAACTAAGAGGACTAAATATCGAAGACGACAAAGCTTACACATTCTGGTCAAACCACCCAAACTATAGATTGCCTTGAGGAAACACCTGAATGATCATGCAAGGATTCAAATGAGAGCAAACATTTGGTTGTGATAATTTTTTCCACATCCTAATGCGGGAGACCTCCTCCTTGACATAGACACTAGCTTACGTATTTAAGTTGCTAGAACACTAATTAGGTACTCTGAGAAAATCATACAGCTTCTAATTCTGAACATAGAGGCTGAAAAGGCATATGATTACTTTGGATAGTTGGTAGAAGGAATTTATTCTTCACATGACCATAATAGGTCCATAAAGCACCACAAACTCATGGTTACGATCCCCAAGTCCCACAACCCAACGAGCCAACAAACCAGTCAAGTATTGACACCGGCTTGAGAACGCTGGTATTTAGATCTTCACCACTCCCGCCGGATATTATAGCATAGTTCTCCATATTAAACATAGAAGCCAATCAATCTAATATTTTCTAGGCTAGATCAGAAAACCACCTATAGTTCACTACAAATCTATTAAGCCGCCTATCACCATTTTCATGACCTTGTCTGGAGATATATACAAATCTCCTACAGCCACTTCCCACATATCCAACAACCAAGAAATAGAATCTTGATAGACCTTGATATTGATTGGAGCCTCCGAACAGCCATTATATCTGAGTGAACCATTACACCAATTCAGGTTAGGAGGGCCTTCTTCACCTTAGATTCGTAGATTCCATTATTGCATATTGAGGATTTAAGATTACCCAATTAGCTTGTCTATATCTATCCACATTCAACATTCACCGGCTGTCTCGACACGACCTTGAGAGGTTGGGTATGAGGAAGAGGTACTTGTAGATTCCACACTCACATGTTACTTTTCCATCATATAGGTACCTCATCAGGCCCTTAGTTTTGGGACCCATTGAGACATATTTCTTAGGTTTTTAGGGATTATTCTACATATTTTAAGTGGATTTGTTTCCCACTAGGTTTTCCTCCACTACTTGATATCCTTTTTATGCATGGGTACCTCATTAGGCATAGCTACCGGGACCCATTTCTTATTTCTGAGTTACCACCTCATCCTAAGTTATGATAGGGGGTTTTGGTGTGTGTAATTTCCTTGTCATCTTATGACATTGTATACATCACGTGGTGAGTCATTTCACTTAGGTGAGGTCATAGATATTAGGTTTATTAGGGGATATCAAAAATTCCTTCATATATTATGTCATACTCGTTAGTGTGTGTCAGTGCATTATAATGGAGTTACTTTCCTTTTCAGAATGTAACTCCTCTTATTCACTTATGGAGGTATGATTTTTATGCATTTACAGCTGCACAACACTCCTATTTATACTCCTTTTTCATATCTATGATAATTATAGAAAATTTTCTTTGTATTCACATTTCATGGTTGAATTCTTACTTCCTCCTAGAATTTCACCATGTTGCCTTTCGAGTGAAACTTGGTTGATGTGCGTGTTATCCCACATGATCATCATTCTCTCTTTCTCCATCATTCATAGTAAAACCTTTTTATACATGCAAAGATCATGCCCATAATTGGAAAATAAAAATTGGAACCCCATCTTACTTTTAAAATAGGCTCTAGGAAGTCACATAGCATAAGGAAAATAAATTCCCTTCCCAAATGATATTATTCAAGCTAACGTTATCATAAATATAAAATTCATATTTGAAAAGTAATTTAATCTCATATGAATCAAAGAGTGAGCTACTAAAATTATTTTCACAAGCCAAGTTGATTATATTATGTGGTCTCAAAGAACATAAAATTATTAACCTCGAAGGAGGATTTCTTGGGAATTTTCAAAGCATGGCCCCATTCCATAAAATATCTACCAATTCTTATACTCCTGTTTTTTGGTTATGCTTGAATCCAATTCTATGTCTATATTAAACATGTAATTGTTCAATTCATGATCATGATTTGAATAATAATAAAAACTATTAGTATGTAGTTGTTTCATAGCCTCCATATTATAAGGATATGTCTTGCTAGTGGTGGATATTATGATATTTTTGTGAATGTGTTCATTCACATCCTTCACTATTCCTCCATGAGAATTTCACACTCTTAAAATATATTTAATACATTCCAAATCCTCTTTTTCCTTTTATTTTTTCCCCTTAAAAATTTAAACTATGTTCCCACATGCTATGATTAACACATAATGTAAAAATCAATTATACATGACCAAAATAATGCATTCAACCTTGAAATGATTAAAAATGTTGATAAATAATAGGTAGTTTCTCAAAACATGAGATGAGAGATAAACTAAGTTATTCTTGATGATTCAAGAATTATTTGGATTATGTAGGACAATGAAACAAGAATATATGGAGCTTTAGATTCTATGATTGGAAACTGAGTAGGTGTGTGACCATATAAATTCTATATGGTCTAGGTTGGAACTATATAGTCCATACCTGAAGCCATATTGTTTTGGACATTGAAACATTCTAGGTATAAAACTTCATGTGTGCTTCACTTTCCTAGAAATTATGCTCACTATATGTCTCCTTTGCTCACATAGCTTCAAAATGACATATGATAATCTATAAAAATTTGAAACCCTAATATCCTACAAAACCCTTTATTAGAGCATTAACAAACCAAAGGATAAAATATGCATGTGTTTATTTGAGAATGGACCAACCATCTTGGAAGTTAGACTCCTAGATGTTGAACCAATCCAAGTACTACACTACATATCCTTGTTGCGAAAATCAAGCCTCATGTAGTTCTCCTAGGTGCTTGTGTAAGTGTGTATAGCTAACCAACCCCTAGGGGTTCCCTCGTATCTCTTGACACATAACATAGTTGGCTAAATATATAGTTAAAATGTACCATGCATGGCAATAGTGAGATTTGGTGTACCTAAGCCATGTGACCTAACCCTTTTCTATTTATACTCTTATACAATTCTTGGAGTGACTTTACTCTTTCTAAAATATGAATCTATGATCTATACATGCTTTTAGATGGATGAAGCTAGACTCTTTGACCTTTTTGGGTGCTTCAAAATTGTAGTAGGGAGTAATATAAATTATGTGTAACTAATTTAGGAACCCTTTGAGTGATCTTGGAAAGATATTTGCAATAGTAGCTTGTGATAATTCAAAGTGAGTTATAAAGTGATAATGAATTGTTTATATAGCCTTCCATATGTGAAATATTTTGTTAATGCTAACCTTAGGAAGATGAAATGAATCAAATAATGATTTTAAATTGAAATAAAAATCAATGATTTATAAGGAGTGGGATTGTAAAGGTTGGTGAAGACAAACCCTACATTTTGACCCTTTCTTAAATTTTCATACCAGAGGGATGAAAAGATAAAATGAAAATCCTAGCATGAATGTTAGGTGTTTTACACTAATTTGATTAAATAATATTCCTAAAATTATTGACTGAGCAAAGTGTAAAGATAATAAAGTTGTGAATTACTAGAGACATGATGAGATTGGATTCTAAATGTGATAATTTATCTTAGTAAGGATATATGGTCACACTTGGTATTAAAAATGACAAGTTACCAAATTTTTGTTGTCTACATTTCCCCTTTTAATTTTCTAATTAAAATTGCATGCTTAAAGGAAAAACATACATAAGTGTCAACACACATGTTTCCTTCACTCAAAGGGATTTCATAATGTGTTAGTGTTGGCACACTCCATGATGAAACCTACAACACAAAGTGTAATCAATGTCTATGATATAAATTAAACTTTAACTCAAGATATAGATGATAAATTTTAACTTTGAAGATTTCAAAATTAATAATTTAAGGAGATGTGAAAAATTTAAGGAATACACCTATTCATTTTGTGGAGGGAGGATCTCACATTGTTTCTATGGCTTGGAGAGTTGTAATTTTCATGTGAAGATGTCATGAGATTAGGGGTGATTAGTCCCTAGTGTTTTTCCATAGGAGATATTAAATAATAGGAAGGATTTAGAATATGAAGAACCCATGTTCTTTGATTCCTTCCCCATTTGAGGATTTGGTGAGAGGAGAGGAAAGACTATTCTACAAAGCTTTCAATGTTGCTTAGACATTTTCCATATTTGTGAATATGGTGAGAGTAAAAGAAAGAATAGTATATGAATATTATAATGTTCTGATATAGAACACCAACACAATGCAACTCATCCACAAGGTTACTTTGATTCAAATTACACTAAATTTTCAAACACTTACAAAATGGCTTAGTTTCACAAGTTAAGAAACCCTTCAAATATGAAAATTTTATTGGTTTAAGGTCTAGAATTACTTGTGTTGTCAACTTACCCTATTCTTAGGCTATTCTTCATGTAATAACAACCAACTAATCAATGAAAAGTAATCAAAATCTAAAAATTGACGTATCTTCTCTAAAATTGTCCTCCTAGCTTCTCAAATCAAATTCCTCTCGGTGAGTTGGTGGTTAGAAAAAACTACAAACATCCAGGTCAAACTCAAACTTTTTTGGGCACCCATTTTCCTCCTTAACGTGTGTGATCAATTTCATATCCCAACTCCATAGATAACTCACTTTTTACTTACCTTCTTCTTCACTCGAAAACTTGTCTCTAGTAGCCCTATCATATGCCTTTTTTTTCTCTAACTTTTGATCTAGAAAGTTTCCAATTGAACTAAAATCATTTCCTAATACCCATTATCTTGTTTTATTTATAGATTAAGTTCCAACTATCAACTCCTAGTGAAAACCTCTTTTGTTTCTTGTCGTCTTGGGATTAGGTCTTCACTACCACCTTACATTCCTACAACAATTTTGTCACATTTTGTAAAAAAATTGATGAATGATAATACCCTAAAACCCAAAAATATGTGAGTAGAAGATGTCACAAAAGTAGCCTGAAAATTTCAATCCTTTTAACCATCGTTAAGGGCCTTTAATAGAAAATCATCTCCAAACCCTATGGATGGTTTAGTGCGAACCAAATATGTTTCAAATTCGAATAAAATTCAATAAAATTGTTTTCTAGGACTAAAAATTCACCAATATCTATGTGAGTGATCCTTCCTACTAGGTATTTTGTTATTCAAGTTCAATAAAATGTGACTTTCTCCAAGAGTCTTCTATTTCCAACGAGGCAACAAAGGGTTTCTTACATGAAAAGGACATAAAAAAAAAAGTCATGACTTCTCGAATAGGCTTAATATCCCCTTACATAGAATTTAATCAATCTTCCAAGATGTTGAGTACACAAATCAAATACCTATCCATCAAAATCTTTTCCAAATGTTTGTTAACACAATCAAACTGGTAATCTTGAACTTACAAAATAGAGCTCTCTCGCCTTCTAAGGAATTAAATGAATAGATCAAGTTAAACCTTCAGTAGATGCTTACAATCCTTTAAGTACACTTGTCATAACTATTTCCAAATTTTCTACACACAAATGAATTAATTCAACAAACAAATACTTGCCAAAGTGTTGATCAACACAAACTAGATTGCCATCTTTTCCATGAAAAAGCATAGTTCTTCTCTCAAAATCAGTATGCCATTATAAATTTCGTCTTACATTATTCCCCTCAGGAGTTCTTCACATGAGGATTTTTTTCCTAAATAACTCTCTCTCAATTTTTGTACTCCCTTTCACCAATACACACCAAAACCTAACTAACTTTTCTTTCATACTATGACCTCTAAACATAGGAAAGGCATTTTTTTACATGTTTAACACATCATTGTAGTCATATACTCATTATGAGTCAGTCATAACATGACTAAAATTTTAACATTTACACTCTAACATATAATAATCTAACCTACATGCTAACAAGCCAAAATGGCTTCAAAAACTTTAAAAATTCAAATTACAAAAAGGTGATATACTTCAAAGTTTGAATTTTTGAACACTTGAACTCCACTAACCATGATGAAATGAGTTCTAAAAAATATCTAAAGACTCCTAGAACCTTACCAAGCCAAATTATTCTTTTAGGAGAGATGCTCCTAAGTCATACTCCCAAGGGAAAGAGAAAATTCCCCATAAACTTTCTTTTCTATTTCTTTTTATTCTTCTAGTTGAAGATGATACTCTTAATGTGGGCCTTGATTGCATACCATTCATACTTTTCCTTCATCAACTACATAATGTCTTCTACAAGCTTTGAATCCTTTTGAATGGTCATTTTCTTGAGAAATAAGGTTATTCTAGGACTATTTTTATCTTCATTTGTGTTCTCTCTCCTACACTTTTCTTCAAGTTGTTCCTTCCATCTTATCTCATTCATGATTTTTATCAAAATATTCACATCCTCATTCAAATTACTTGTATAAAAAAATCAAAGCTCAAAACAATGTTAGATTTAAAAATAAGAGGCTTGAATTCCTCCTCTACCTTCTTCATGACCCGTTCCTTCTTCATAATCCTTCTTGACCTTGTATATAAACTAAACATCATATATATAAAACTTAATGTTATTTTGAGGCTCTCTCTCTTTCTCTTGGCTAAATTCTCTTCCTTCCTCAATTCTCATGCAACTATTTTGGAGTAATAACCATTCCTTGTCATCAAAAATTATATTTTCCACCTTTCCTTTCTACCAAATAACCTTACTCATCTATTTATGGTCTTATTCCTTTTCATCTAACCCATAAGTCTTTTTTACATGTTCATGGTGTATATCTTCATGGGTTGATCTTACCATTGCTCTAACTTTGGCTCTAGCTTGAGATTGCTTCTTCATTTATCTTTCAACTGCAATAACACATTCACACCTAATATTAATATTAAAACATAGAGGTTGATTGAACTTTATGAATGATCTCTTCTTTAGGCAACTCTTTTGGTGGTTTTTTACCTTCTCAAGGTTACTTTTGAAGCCTTAAATCTTACCTTTATCTTCATATCTTCCTTCATCCAATATTTTTACTATATATTTACCTTCCTTACTCTTCTTATCATCTCCATAAATTAGAATAGCTGATTCATCATGCAATAGTCAATCTTGTGGGTCAATAAGCACTTTATCATGTGCTTCTTCACTCTTTCTTTCATCTCTTTCTTGTTGCACTATACCATCTTCTTCTCTCGTTGACCTCATCTTGTCTTGAATCCTTCTTAATCTCTTCACATACTTGATTTTATCTTCTTTTTTGTTGCATGTTTCATTCTTCTCATCTCTTCCTTGGGCTTCTCATGGCCTAACTTATTAAGTGCCTGTTTGTGCACCATACCATCTTTGTTAACATGAGGATTTAGAAACATGTTTAAGGCATCTTCCAAGACCTCTTCATTTTATTGTTCACTTTATCTATGCCTCAGACTTGGAATTTCCTTCTTATTATCCTCGTTGTTCTCAAGAATCTCAAAGGATTCTACCTTCTCAAGATTTCTTGGGATTCTATAAAACTAAAAATTTCTGTACCTCCATATCTACACCATCATCAAAATAAATTGTTAAATAAAACATATAAGTATTAACATCCCTTAGAATTGTCTCCTTTCATACTTATTTAGTCTCCATCAAGAATTTCTTAGTTGACATCATCATAACCAACCATGTTTGTGGCTCTTGTTCACCTGTTATGGGAAAAAGAGTATGTTTCTCTCCATTTTTCACAATAGTATAAGTATATTTATTACCATCATACAATGTTTTTCTATCATACTCTTATGGCCTACCCAATAACACATGACATACATCCATATATACCAAATCACACAATAATTTTTCCTTATAACTCCCAACCTAGATTTTTATTTGGCATTGTTCCCTAACCAAGACATGATGACCTTTCGCATCCAAGATACTTGATAAGGATTAGGATGCATTGTTGTTTTCAGACCCAAATTCTCTACCATCTCATAAGAAACTAAATTTTCAGTGCTTCCACCATCTATAATCACATCACAACATTTACCCTTAGTTTTACACCTAGTTTTGAACAAATTTCTTCTTTGAGTTACAATAGGCATTACTTTATTTGATTTTAATAGAAATATTCTCAAAAAAAGAGACCCACCTTTATTTTGAGGAAAATGATTATTATCAGCATCTTCCTTAAAATTCTTTACCCTTGCATCCATCTCGGGTAATTTATATGCTTTTTGTCCTGTAAATCTTTGACATTTGTAACATCTTCCTACAAACTACACCTTACTACTTGTCCCATTTTTTTCATTAGACTCGTATTTGACCAAATTTTTCTCCCGGTTGAATCTATATATTATAATCTACTCACCAAGATATCCATCATCATATCCATCTTATCTTCCAAATTTTTCCTTCTATCTTCTCTAACTTGTACCATCTTGTCTTCTCTTTTCTCTTCCTTTTCAATTTGACAAGCTTCTTAAGTATCAACCCGTAACACGTCTCAAAACAATATTTAATAATTTACAATAATCTAATTTATACTCAGATACAAAATGATTCATAGCACTAACACAAATAAACTCATCCACAAGGTTAGTTTGATTAAAATAACACAAAATTTTCCAACACTTGCAAAATGCCTTGGTTTCATAAGTTAAGAAACCCTTTAAATATGAAAATTTTATTCGTTTAAGGTATAGAATTTATTGTGTTATAAAATTACCTTGTTCTTTGACTCTTATTCATGAAACAAGAACCAACTAATAAATGAAAAGTAATTAAGAGCTATAAATTCACATATCTTCTCTAAAACTGTCCTCCTAGCTTCTCAAGTCAAATGTCTATGGTGAGTTCGTGGTTGGAACAACCTACGGACATCTAGATCAAACTAAAACTTGTTTTGGGAACCTATTTTCCTCCTTAAGGTTTGTGATAAATTTCATTTTTGAAATCCATAGGTAAGTCACTTTTTCATTACCTTATTCTTCACTAGTCAACCTTATCTTTAGTAGCCTTATCCTCTACCTTTTCTTGCTCTAAATTTTTATCTAGAAGGTTTCCAACTGAAATAAAATCATTTCCAAATACCCATTATCTTGTTTCATTTGTCTATGAATTTCCAAATATCAAATCCTAGTGAAAACCCCTTTTCCTTCTTCTTGTCTTCTTGGTATTAGGTCTTAATTGTCACCTTATAGGCCTGCAATAATTTTGTCATGTTTTGTAATAATTCGATGAATGATCATACCCTAAAACCCACAAAGTATGTGAGTAGAATATGTCACAAAATTATACTGAAAATTTTAAGCCTTTAAACCACCATTAAGGTATTCTAATAGTAAATAATCTTCAAACCCCATGGAGGGTTTACTAAGAACCCAATATGCTTCAAATTATAATAAAATACAAGAATTTTTTTCTAGGCCTAAAACTTCACCAATAGCTCTGTGATTAATCCTTCATACTAGGTATATTTTCATTCAAGATCAATAAATTGTGAATTCCTCCAAGACTCTTCTATTTGCAACTTGCTCAAACAAGGCAATCATGGGTTTCTTACATGAAAAAGACTTCAAAACAAAAAAATTCCTCATCTCCCGAATAGGCTTAATATACCATCACATAGAATTAAATCAACCTTCTAAGATGTTGAGTACATAAATCAAATACATATCCATCAAACTATTTTCCAAATTACTGTTAACATAGTCAAATTGGTAATCTTGAACTTACAAAATAGAGCTCTCTACCTTCTATGGTTTTCAATGATTAGATCAAGTTAAACCTTCAACAGATGCTTACAATCCTTTAAGAAGACTTCTCATAACCATTTCCAAATTGTCTACACACAAATGAAATAATGAAACAAACAAATACTTGCCAAAGTGTTGATCAACACAAACTAAATTGCCATATTTTCCAAGGAAAAATAGAGTTCTCTCAAAATTAGTATGTCATTACAAATTTCCTCTTACATTCTTATCCTCAAGAATTATTCACATGAGGATTTTTTTCCTAACTAACTCTTTCTTGAGTTTTCTACTCCCTTTCACTAATAAACACTAAAATCTAACTAAATTTTATTTCGATTATGACCTCTAAACATGGGAAAGACATTTATTAACAATTTTAACACATCATTGTGCTCATATATTCCTTAGGAGTCATTCAAAACATGAATAACACTTTAACATTGACCCTCTAACATCTAAGACTCCAACCTACATTAGAACAAGCCAAAATGGCTTCAAAACTACTTTTTAAAGTTAAAATTACAAATAAGGAAAGATACTTCAAAGTTTGAATTTTTGAACACTTGAAATCCACTAACCATCATGAAAAGAGCTATAAAATATCTCTAAATAATCCTAGACCCTTATCAATCCAAAAATTTCATGACATGTCAAATTATTCTTCTAGGAGATATGCTCCTACATCATGTTGCTTTGATGCTTTCCACTAAACCCATAAAAACCTCATTATAGTTATATCTAGGCCCAATTTTCTCCAACTTGAAAAAAATAGACCTTAAAAGGAATGTAAATTTCTATTTTCCCATAAGGTGCTATTGTGAATGATCGAATTATTTATAATTTTGAAATATTTAAGGGGAAAAGGAGGCACATGCCCCAAACCTAATTTTACAAATGCATATGAAATACTATATACGTAAGAAATGAAGTACCCACGCCCTTTAAAACCTGCTCTAAACTATTTTATGTATATTTGTAACTATATTTAAATCATGTAAACAATTGATAGAATATATAGAAATTAAAAAGTTGAGTGAAAATTCTATTTGTTTACAAACACATGAAATGGTCAAGATCATGCACGACAATTGTATATTTTTGAACTTGTTTGAATTTTGTCACATTTCAAAGATTCTGTGACATTTTTAAGGATATGTTACATGTGAAAAAAATTTCATGTATCATATAATCTATTTTTAGTTGTATAAATACCTTGTTTAATGCCCCTCTTTTCAGGCACATGTGATAAAATATTTGAGTGTGTGGCTGAAAATAATATATGTGTACCCATGTACCATATGTTTTATAATATGTATCGGATCACATAGAAGGATATAATGGTGGACATAGTAAGAACCTATACATTCAAAAGGGGTTTTATAATGTGATAACTATGATTTGGAGAAAAGAATCATGCAAAATTTAACAAACAATAAGCAAGAATACATGTGTATAGAAACTAGCAACAATAAAGACATGTAACAATCATGTCATATTTCACAATAACATAAGTATAAAATAAACATTATAAACATATAAGAATCCATAACAAAAATAGTAATGTAATCATTAGAGTAAGCTACCAACAATATGGTCATGAAAACCACAATGTACATTCGGATAAACAATATCATATAGAAGCTTAGTCATATAAAGGCATATAGCCATAAACATGGGACACCCATTTTTCACAACACCGTTATAGTAGAAGGAACAATGTGCTATGTTCATAGAAGTAATTCCATACAGAAAAATATTCATGAATCCACAAACATGGGAGGCCCATGGTTTTATAATAAAATCAAGGCATTCAACTCATATAAATTATTTATAACATCGTAATCGAGAATAAAATTGAGTGAATCCATATAAAAATAATCAAGGAATGAATCCACACAAAGTAGTGACAACAACATAGAAATCAAGTGTAGACAAAATTAATAGTAACAACAAAGATATTAAGATAAGTTAACACTACACAAAACATGTGTTAGTCATGTTAATGTAATAGACAACAATAAACAATATCTATATACTCAAGTTTGATGAAGAAGGTGTAAAGTAACATATAATGAAATAAATGCACAAGTATAGTGTGGAGGGATGACCCCAATATATTATTTTAAGGAACAAGACGAGATCCTATCATCATGTAAAAATATGTGAGTGTCGTACATTAAGCTCAAGATTCCTCGTGAATTCATGTGTGTAAATAATAACTATGTTATGCATTAAGTAAATGTGAAAAACATCATGTATAATGTAAAAAGTAGCCAAACAAACTAAAACATGTCCTAATTATGTATTTTTATCTGATATTAATTATTTTGTATTATGGAATTATTTGAATTTTTTAAAGTGTTTTGAAAAAAGCTATGTACAAGAAAGGGGATTAAAAAAAGAGCTATATTATAAGGGCGTCATAAAGAGGCATGTCATGAGGGGAAGGTAGATGAGATACAAACCTCTTGAGTAGTAAAAGAGATGAAGGATGATCATGTCTAGTCTATGTAAAAGACAAAATATGTGCCAAAGGAGAATGAGGGTAAAATTAACATGAGAAGTAATAGTCGTAGAAGATGATTGATTCAAAGGTCTAGGAGACTGTTTCATGTGGTAAGTAACACACCTATCTATGGATATGATAGATAACCAAGGAGGGTGAACTGATAACCACCAAAAAAATGACATAATTATATAAATAAGGAATATGTATGCTACTAGGGAAAGTGTATAAAAATAGTGCACATTCATAAAAAAGTATTCAATAAAGATTAATAATTTTCATAATGATTGAAATATATGAGTATATAAAAAAGTAATCCATAAATGACATAATATGACAAAGTGGTTATGGGTACTGGAAAAGGTAAAATAAAAGGTGGAATACCAACTATAGAGGGAATCTTGTAGTGGGTGTAATGAAGATATGTATGATAGTTCAACTGATGAAATATATGTAGTGAAAAATATCAATCAAGTAATAGTTTCCTTCGAGGATGGGAATGAAACCATAATAGTCATGGGAGAAAATAAAATGTGATTGAAGGATTTAGAGGTATATAAATAGTTAGTAAGTATATAAATATGATGATCATTTGTGAGAAAATCCACTAAAAACCCAAGTAGAAAATGACCTCTGAAAAGCAACATATAAAGTGGAAGAGGGTGGGAGATAAGTTGATCATGAACAAAAAGTCTGTGAGATAAAATGTTGGTTAGGACTAATAGGGGATAGAAACCCAATAGAAGGAATTGTAACGTAGTAGGGAGTTGGAATCGGAATAGGTGATTCATCTAGATGATTACATGAGTCAACAATGTGGTCTATAAGTGCATGAAGATTTGAAGTAGTGACATCAATATCTTGGTGAGGCCATGGAAGTAAAGGTTTATCAAATAGAATGCCTGTAATGGTAACCAATTTTTATTTATGAATGAAATTTAGACATTGTTTACATCAAAGGGGACAGCTGAGAAAGAGTATAACCAAGGAATACCTAAACACATGTCACATAAAGGAATGTAACTGGAAACCAAAAATGGGATAACAATAGAATGGAACCAATTGTGAGAGGTAAGGTAATATGTACCAATTTTTTAGTATCATTAACAATATAAGGGTGCATAAATTAAGTGTAACAACTTCTTTGATCACAAAATTATGAATACAATTTTGATTAACAAAATATTTAATGTAGTGTGTTAGAAGTAAAATCACTAGACATATTAGTATTATCAAAAGTAATGACTGACCATGATGGTAAGATAGAATATATTAATGGATCATAAGAACAGAGGGGATATGACATGATAATTGGGAGACCAATCATAAGAGGGTGTAGTAATAAGATGATCAAACCCTAGGTCATGTAATTGAGAATCATTGTGAGTAGGGTCTGATTGAGGTATATCTTTATATTCAATCGCACCAACATCAAGGAGATCTTCTATAATGTGGTGAATATTAATAAATTAATTAGTAGGATGGTCAACATACTAATGATAGTCATGATGAGTGTTAACATAAAATTTATTACCATAAGGTGCACGATATGAACCTTAAGTGGTGGAGAAATATATATGTGGTTACACATAAGTAATTTTTGAGTACATTATGAGGTGAGCAAGGTAAATAATTACATTTCCATCAAAGGGGATATATTTATAACTTTTAATGGTGAGGGATATGTGATTTAACATGAGAAGATACATATAACCCATGTTGTAATTGTAGAAGTTGATCTTATAGATAATGAACAAGGGATTTTAGGGCCTATGTACTAGTGTAAGCGTTACTATTATGCTCGTAAGAGTGTGAGGGAGGAGTACCTATATGTTTAAGGTTAGTAAGTATCTCCTTTCCATAGAAATAGGAGATATGTGAACTTTATTAGAGGTATATTAGATTCCCATAAGGAAAGGGTGGGGAACTTTGGATAGCTGATATAAATGTTGATAATAATCCATGATTTTTAGAGCCATGATGTACCACAATCAATGAAGATAAATCAAAATGTGAAACCATAGGGCCACTATGGTTTGAACAATAGAGTCAATTCAAGAGTAATATTCACCAAAATTTTACACCCTAATTAATTTCAAAGTGTTTTTAATTTACAATTATAAGAAGGATGTAAGGGTTTGTAATAAGTAAACTATTATGATCTAATAAAATTCCAAAATAAATTATCTATGACCAATATGATGAATTCAAACTTGAAATGATTAAAATTATTGATAAATGATAGATATTTTCTCAAAAAAAAAAGAAGGATAGATAAATTTAGTTGTTCAAGATGATTCAAGAATGATCTAGATTGTGTAGGATAGTGGAACATGAAGATTTGGAACTTTGGGATTCTAAACTTGAGATTATGGGACTTAAAATTAAGAACGTGTAGGAACATACAAACTATGTAAAATCTAGGTTAAACTATACATTCTAGATGTGGATTTGTATGATTTTAGACCATGAGAAAGTCTATTTATACTACTTCATATATGCTTCACTTTCCTAGAAATGTTGCTTGTTGTATTTATCTCTTTCTCACACAACTTTAGGATGTCTTGTAAGAAATTAAAAAAACTTAACAACCTACAAAACCATCATTAGAGAATTCAAAAACAAAACAAGAAAATATTTTTTTGCATTGAGGCTAGACCACCCTTCGTAGTCATACTCCCAACTACTAAACCAATCAAAGTGTTGTACTTCATATCCTCATTGCAGAAATCAAGCCTTATGTAGTTCTCATAGGATATTTTTCAAGCGTGTATAGATAAAAAAAAACCCTATGGGTGTTGTAATTTCTATTGACACCAATATAACGAGCTAAATGTGTGGTATAAAATGTATTGAGTGTGGTAATAGTGAGATACAACATTCCTCAACTATGTGACATAACCTTTTAAAATTGAAAACCTTTATGCAATTTTTGGAGTGACTTTGATTTTTCTAAGGCATGGATTTATGATCTCTGAATGCTTGTATATGGATGAAGGTAGAATATTTGAATTTGTATAGTTCTTCGCACTTGTAGTAGAGACTACTCTAGATGATGTTCATCTGATTTAGAATGACATTTTCAACAATAGATTATGAGACTGTTAGGTGAGTTATAAAGTGATAATGACTTACTTATATAGCCTTTTGTAGGTGAAATACTCTAATAATTCCAACCTTCAAAATATGACATGAACCATATTATAGTTTAAAATTAAAATAAGAGTAAATGATTTTTTAGGGGTGGGACCATATAGGTCAGCCAAGACTAGACCCTACATCCCGACCCATCCATAAATTTTTGGACCATAGGGATGAAAAGATAAAATAAAAGTTGTAGCATGAATATCAAATGATTTATGTTACTTTTATCAAATAATATTAATAGAATTAAGGATAGAGCAGAGTGTAAAGATACAAAAATTTTAGAATGGATATAGAGATGATGAGATTGGATTCTAAATGCGATCATTTTTCGTAGTAATGATACATTTTTAAAAATTAATTGCACAAGGAAAAGATACAAAATTTTAGTGTCTACACTGATCTAATCATATAATCCATCCTATATCTTGAATGTAGTCTTCCATTTATATCCTTCTCTAATAAAAATTTGATGGTATCCGATCTTCATATCAATGTATCTAAAGTAATTTGCACCCATCATACAATCCATGATGTCATTAATGTGTGGTAATGAGAATTTATAATTAATGGTGATTTTTGTTATGGATCTCAAATATGTACACATCATCTATTCAACACCCTTATTCTATTTTATAACCATTGGTACTATGTAGATGATCAAAATATATTTGATCAAGACTCTACTCAACATATATTAAAATTGTCTCTCTATATTCACATTCTCTTCTTATGTCATGATATAATCCACTTTGTTCATAAAACTTAAACATGGAATCAATCCTATGTGGTGATTGATTTCTCTAATATGTGATAAGCTTGTTGGAAACTTGCTAGAAATAGCTTCATACAAATATCCCAACATATCCTTCACTTATTATGGCATTGATTCATCATTCTATGCTACTTCTACTACAAACTATTTTCACAAGATTCAAAATTAGTGTGAAACACACATTATTCTAATTCATCTAATTTAGGAATTTATTTCTTATAGTAATATAAAATTTGGTCCCTAATCTGATCCTTCACCCTCATCCTTTATAAGATTTATATTGTACTCTTTTTTATCCTTCACCACTCTATGTGTTTGCATGTCTATCATGTGTGCCTTCTATTTGAACTTTCATGGACTTATAAGTAACAAATGAAATTCTAAGGGCATGATTTTACACTTCACTTCATCCTCATAGTTTCCAATCTAGTATTTTAATAGGCATTTCTTAGTCAAAACAAATGATGTCCCTTCCGTAACCAAGATATATATACCTTATAGAGATTTTGGTGTTTTATCCTCTTTAACCCCAAATTATCTACCATATTTGTGTAACCAAATTATCAGATCTACCATTATAAAAATCAATTTTTAGTATTTTTTCACTTAAATTTCATGTTATTCTAAAAATATTCCTCTGCTTAGGACCAACATCCTCTTTTTTTTAGTTTCAATAAAATGTGCTTAAACATGAATTCTCCACCCATATATGGGTATTGTACAAAACCTAACATATCATATCCATCACCTTACGCAATGTGTGTACTCACTCCATTCCTCATCCCATAATTTTAGGTGTGTGTGAACTCAAAAGATCAATACCCTATTTCTCCACACCTATAATAAACACCATTGAATCCATGACCAAAGGATACTCTTCCATTGGTAATATTTACTCCTCCTCTAGTTTTTATTCACTTTTTCACATTGAAATCACATCACATTCATGACATGTGATTTTCCCTTTACCATCTTAACTATTATATTTTGCAACATTTTCCTTTCTACGGAAATGGTCTACTATTTGTGTACCAACTTATTTTCCATCTTTAATGCATACTTAAACCTTCTCAAATGAAAACACTTGGATCATTTGAATTATATGTTGAATCACATTACACAATACATTTATATACATGGAAATATTCTTCATTCCATCCTCCACATGTCTCTCTCAAATAACAAGTTGGTAAAAAAATTTAATGTATTCCTTAACACTAATTTCCCTCAATAGCCAACTATATAACTTATTAAAAACTAAGTTGGTAATCTACAAGAAATAATTTCACAATCAAATTTATAACCAAACTGTCCCCTTTATTTATCTTCTATTTTCTTCTTTGCACTTGGGGTTTGTTGGGATATGATCCCGCCATAAAGACACATAACCCTTAAAATTCATTAACACAAATTTGAATTTCCTAGGATATTCCATATCTTAATACTAATAATAATTTTCAAGTGTTGTTATCCAATCAATGATCTCTACTTGTTCTAAAATACAAAAATAGTTCAAGGTATCCAATCTCGGATTACTCCCAATTGTACTAATTATGCACAACAACCTATTTTTTTGACCATATTTCACTTCCTCTTCTCCCTCGTTCACATTTTCATTCATGTAATTTTATCCTTGTTACATGGTTATTTGTTCATCGACATTGTGATCTTTGGAAACAAAACCTTAGCATTTTGCACGTTCCACGACATCCAAATGGGCTTTCATAGTCCATATTAACTCAACCAAAACCTAAACTATGGATCCCTAAATTTGGTGTGATCTAGCAACATTCCTCCCTTGTGCCATTTTTTCCCTCACTCGAGTGTGACCTCCACACTCCTTTAAACATTATACCTAATAATTACTTGTTGGAAGATGTCCACAATGATTTTAGACCCACCTTCACAAAAGTGGAAAACCACCAATGATTGTTATGTAGTCCTCACACCTTACACCTAATAGTCACCCACAAAAAGATGTTTGAAATGATTTTATACCCATACTCATGAATGTGGGAAACCGCCAATATTTTATGTGGCACCACTCATAAGGAAAAAAATATTTCTCTAATACCAAATGACACAAACACAATTAAGGTTCTTAATGAAGAGCCTCCTTAGATAAATCATCCCTCAAAATCATGGGTGGAAATCATATAAGTATGTAATAACATGTAATTCTAATTCATTAGAAAAACAACTCATAAAAATATTTATTCGTATACTTAATGAGGAATAACACACACGTAAATTGATTTCTAATGATACAGTCTTAATAATTCATACTCAAAATAATTACACTTTTGTTAACTTCTACTTTGAGATTTAATATTGCATTACTCTATTATGATTTTAAGAGCTAATGAGCTACTAAGAACTAGTTTTCTAAGGAAATTGGGATTTGTTTATATAGCCAAATAATTTGAAAAAAATTACTCCTAAACTAATATGAAGTTATGCTCCAAAGGACCCATTCAAAATAAATTAAACTTTTTGAGATTTCATGGATTCAAATGATATTTCTATAATGATTTAAAACTTCCAAATAGAATTTTAGTATATCATGGATCTAAATAATGTTCCATGAATTCAATTCAGCATTTTTAATATTGTGTGGCTTCCTTAGTGTTTCAAAAAAATCCACCAACTTTTAGATACTTGTAAGAATGACCTCCATAATTTTTTTGGTTTGCATAAATATTCCCTTGAATTTTAAAGATTACACAATAAATTTGATATCATGCGGTGGAACCATGCCAAATCAGATATTATGTAATAATATTTCACACTCCACAAAATGTAACATATTTCTTGAAGATCCACCAATAACACAAAATAAAAAAACATAATGCAAACAAAAAATGACTCTAATTGTTCAATTTTTTTGGTTGAAGCATGATTACATATGAACTCAGATTCTCTTGCATTTTTAATGCACTAATGGTTCATACAAAGATAAAAGTTATTAATATTGAATATGTTATCAGTGAAGGTAAGGAATAGGTAATAAGAGAGATAATTGTTGGATCCAATGTGGGTTATGGATTTATTATCATGCTACAAAGAATATAACTACTAGGAGAGCCAATTAAATAAAATAGTGGGCATTGTGGTTTAGGCTTTAAGTTTCTTGTAGGTCTAGGAATAAGATACTTAGATGGAGGATCTATAAAGAGGTTTGGACTAAAATTTTATCCAAAAGAAGAGGATTTATTTCTTGGTTATCCATCAAGTCATATTTCTTGATTTCAGAGTCATGTTTCTTTGAATTTGAAAAAAATGTGAGATAAAAATGTTAATGTTGTAGTTGAACCAATATTTTAAGGATTCTAGAGAAAATGAACTAATGAAGGGTCCCCACTCATTATAATTAACAGAGTTAATAGTAGAGTAAAATGACTATTGGTATCATTAAAAATCTATATTCTTATCTTTAACATATCCAAACGATAAAGGTTCACCAATTGTATAGACTCCATCATATTCTTTGGGTTTATAAATGCACCCAAATAATATGCCACACAAAGAGGATTTTAAAGACACCATGTTTCATAAAGTGTTCAAAGTTATACATATTGTAGTCGCCTTAAATATTATACATAGACTAGATAAGGAAATTTTATCCATTGAAATGTAATTATGTGATTTCATGAATCTAATTTCTCCAGGTTCATAAGAAAATATTTCCATAAGAAATAGGAAATTTTAAGATCATAAATTTTACTTTAACAATGTGAGGAGGTAAAGTCATGAGTAAGAAAATACATCCATGTGGGGTATTTTACTTTGATCATAGCATTGAAACATGGTATGGCTTGATTTTAGGTTACTAATAGAATATCATAAGGATTTTTAAATTAAATAGAAGTGACATATATGCCAGAAACATCCTCTCTAAAAGCTTAGTTGAGTTGTACATTACCAATCTTAATGGAGATAAAAGGAGGAGGATCATCTTCTCAAAAGTGAAGTTCTTTGGGATCATAAAATTGATAAGAAAGTGAAGAGATAGATATTTATCTATGGTTAGACCATATTGAATATAAATATTGTTACATTAATGAAGTATAATCTCATTTGAACCATGCGAGAGAGAATTTTGTGCCAAAGCTAGTGGCGAGGAAATATTTATATTGAATATGGATGACATGAGATGATCACTATGTTTATAATAAGTAGAGATAATTTATAGAAAGTGATTTTACTTGTAAGGTTAATGAGATCCATGATTGGATTAAATTTCTTGAAGATGGATTATGAAAGGATAGAATGAACTTGATGAGTCTCACTCATAATTATTTCTAAATAGGCTAAGATCTCATACTAATATGAAGTTTTTCTCAAAATATATGACATCGTTCATGTAGGATGGATAATGAAATATATATAATGGAATCACCCCTATAGAAATATATTTTTAATGTTATTAGTTTTGGATGGTTCAAAATAGGTGGCATTGACCCTATAGCTTCAAAACGATTAATGACATTGATATGTGCATGATTTTAAGACTCGAATGTTTCATGAGGTTTTTATAGGAAATTATGAACTATAGGGTATGATTGAATGATAATATAGGTTTGAGGTTGATAAGAATTATTTTTGGTATTTATGGTGGTAATCACGCATTTCATGTTATGTATGATAACCACATTTTTCACTAGTTCAAGATTTAAATTTAGGTGATTTTTTATGTTTTTAGAAGAGGAGGTTGATTTTTTCTTCTCATTTCTAGGTCGAGGAGCTTCCTCAGCCTTATAATTATTAGGAAATGGTTATTTATATATTTTAAGATGATCATTGGTATTATGGAAGACATCATGATGATTTTTGTACTACACATAATCTTGTAATTTGATTGTCTCTCTTATGATGTGGAATAATGATCCAATTCATGCCCAAGCTAGGGGAATTTAAGTGTTGTAATTTTTTCATGAGAATGACCACAATTAGCATGAAACTAGTAGAATAAAATATTATTATACCATGGAGGAAGAGGTCTCAAGGGTTTTATAGACTATAATAATGGCCCAGATATATTCCTTTGCTACTCTTACATATGGAGAGGTTTTTGAAAATCCTTATGGGAGGATCAAAAGGGAGGGAAAGATCCTCCTTTAAGGAGGGGTTTAATAGATGTTATGGATAGTTTTATGGAAATACTTTCTAGAGTTAAGAGTGTTTATGACTTTTTCATCCATAACATTACAATTCAAATGTCTCATGAGTATTTGAAGATTCTTTTGAGATGATTTATTAGGTTGATATTTTTCAAATTCTTGCATGATGTATTTTTGTCTATTAGATTTATCAATGAAATCATAAACAATGGACGATGATAGGGACTTAAATTTTTATTAAAGTTGATCTTATAAAGCCATACGAAAAATATAAAAGAGGCCATCTTTAGATAAACTTATCTAAGATATTTTATATAGGGTTTTTCATTGTCTTATGAATAATTTTGTTGTTTCGATCTGATATTTCCTACACTTAAAAAATATGTTAATGTTATTTTTAGGAAAGTAATATGAGTGAAATTTCTCAACTAAGACATTGTTTAAACCGTCAGTGAATATGGAGTTAGTAGAAAGGGTATAATACAATATAAAGCATCATTGGTATGGGTATTAATGAAGAATTTGGTAGTAACATAAGAATTATTATTAATCCAATACTTATAGAAATTTTCAAAGGATTTTATTTAAAGAGCATGGTTAGTTTCCTAATCATAAAAGATGTATGGAGATATTCTGAAATGTACATGACAAAAATATAAGGAGTTAAAGGTTACTTATAAATAGATTGAAGAAAATTTATAGGTAGATGTGTATTTGAAGTGATATCCCATTAGGAACATGAAAAATAAATGGGGAAATTGATTTGGTACTCCCCACTAATTTTTTTAAGGTCAAATATTCATAAAAATAAGGTTAGCTTGCATTTGAAGGAATTTATTGCTAGTGACATTTTATTGACAAGCTATATGATTATATGATTTAGATCTAGAGGTTGGTTGGTTTTTTTATTTTTTTAGCTTAATTAGATAGATTGACCATGAGATTTTTTTAGATTAAATTGATTAAGTTGGATAGGTACATTAATTCTGAAAACTTTCATGGTTAAAGAGGATGGATGATATGAGATGAAAATTTGGGACCAGTGAAACAATAGAATACATATTCATAGACAATCCTATATCAAAAATAATATTTTAATAATGTAGTCAATTAGTATTTAAATTTTGTAGAGAATTTTTTTGTTTTTCAAGTTACCCAGTGAATAAATACATTTATGAAGAGTCATCAAGTCTTGTGCTTCATTATGTGGAGTACAAAATACCTTTGACAATGTTTGTGGAGTACAAAGTTACTCTACATAAGGTATGGTTTATTATGAAATAATGAAGTGCACAACATTATCTAAGCAATCCTATTTAAACCGTGAACTTGGAATGATCGAGTATTTGATGGTATAAATAATGGGAAAGGACAATTAGTTATGTTTGGATCTATTGTTTGGTCATTTTATTTAATTTTGGTAGAATTAGGAGTCTTATAAGATGACATGAATGGATATATAATTATATCCAATCTCCTTAGAAGATCAATTTAAGTTTGGAAGTGAACTCGGTGCTTAAGGGTAGAGTAGGATGCGATCTTATGGATCACTATGAATAGAAATAATGGAAATTTTGGTACACGAGAAGAGATAATTTCTCACTAAATTATTATAATAATAATAATGGTGTAAAACTAACTCTTCCTAAAAGTAAATATTGAATGTTTGCAAACCATTTTAATATAGTTATTTCTTTGAATAAGATATCCTAAAAATTTATGTTCATTTAGAATATTTGTTCATTTGGTCTTTTTTTTGATGCATATTTTATTTTTGTTAACTAGTGTTTTGTTAGCATTTTGAAGGATGTGATGTTTAAGGATGTCCTTATCAAGATTCCCTCACCCCGTCTACATTGTTTGGTATCTAAGTGGGATTGATTTATTTAAAGAGAGTTATAATAGAACTTGTAGTTTTCCACATTTTGTGATTATGGCTAGAAAATTATTACAAACATATTCCAATGAGAGATTTTTGGGTAGAAGGCATGAGAGGAAGTGATAAAATCATATTTTGTGCCTTTCTGTGGTGTGGAATATGGGTAAAAGGCCATTCAAGAATTTTATGACAAGAGAATAGTAAGGTATAAAATTGTGGAGATTATGTTCACAAATTCAAAGAAAGAAAAAGAAATATATCATTGAAATGGAAAAACAAAAGGAATATATGATGCCAAAATTAGGGCACAAGAGTTGAGGACTTAACTTAAATGATGCAAACTATACAATCTTTTTAGAAGCCATGGAAGCCAAAAATGGTAAGTTTATGTTATGGAAGACATTAGTGATGATGGCATGTGCAATAGAGAGTATAATATACTAATGTGAATGCATATAAAAATGTATAGGAAAAGGAAGCATAATATGGTAAAGTGGATAGAGTGATTCACATAATCATTAGGATGGGTAGTAAGATGAATTTTAACACCCCTTTTTACTATGGTAGTTTGGATCTAACATATACTTTGGATTCAATAATAGAGATGGAAAAGTGTTTTGAATATGAAGACATGGAATATCCAAAAAAATTGATTTTGCGTGCAAAAATTGAAGGTTCATGCATCTCTTTGGTGGGAACATATTCATCCCGATCGGTGTGTCATGGAAAGTAGAAGATCAAGACAAGGGAAAATCTAGTGGAAAAGACCAAGGTAAATTATTTTACCATATATTACCAAATCATTTTATTTAAGAGGTTGAAAGGATTGTGATAGAGAGAAATTAACGTCAAGGAATATGCTAAGGAATTTTAGTGACTCGCCATTAGAGTAAGGCATGTGGATAAAATATCAAGATACATAGCTGGATTTTGCATAATGTTATAAGTTCATTACATGGAAGACACCTATCAATATTATTTGAAGGTAGAGGAGAAGATAGTTTGAAAATAATATAGCACTAATTGCATGATTTGAAATTCCACGCAGGTCATGGACGAGTAAATGAAGTGAAAATTTTGTGCAAGAGGAGATTGGGTCATGTTTATTAGTGTAAAATGAAGGAACATATTAAGGAGGTGGTCATGTGTCTCGAGGAAGAGGTCATAGATAAGATCACAAATTCAACAACACGTGGTGCAAGTATGGAGAAATAGGGCATAGAGAATATGAGTTCCCACACTCCCATAATGGTGGTGGGTGAAGTGTGCACATTATGAAAGGAAAGGAAAATTAATCAATGATTCGTGAAGAATAACCAAATATGGGAGAAACAATAATGTTCAAACACACACTATTAAAATTATAAATATAAGAGATTGGTCTATATAAGAGAATACACTTATTTAGGATGACTTATAAGTCGGTGAAATAATGTAAGGTGATAGTAGATGTGGGATCACCAATAATTTGGTGACATAATTAATGGTAGATAAGTTGTAGTTGAAGTGGGTTAAGCATCAAAATTCATACCAGTTTCATGGTTACGAAGGGACACACCCACTATTGGTGAATGATAAATGTTTGGTAAAATTCCAAATTGGGAGATATGAATATCAAGTGATGCATGACATCATGCCCATGGATATATGTCATTTGATACTTGGTAGTACATGGTAGTTTGATGAAAAGGCACAATATGATGGCCATGAAAACAAATATATAGTGGATAAGGATGGAAAGAAATATAATCTAAGCCCGTTATGGAAGAAGAGAGAAATAACACCAAAAGTGTTGCTACTTTCAAGTAAGTAGTTCCTAATGGAAGAAAAATGAAATGAGAAGAAATAATACTTGTTGGTCATTCACATGTGCACCCGTGTCTTGGATCCAAAAGAGTTGAGTTGTTTAAGACAACAATGGAATTGTCCCCAAGTTGTGGGAACTTGTGCATTTGGGATAGATATTTGAAGAAGGTCAATTCCTCTACCTACCTCTAATGCTATTGCTACTCCTAATGCTAAAATAAAATCCTAGACTAAACATGCCAAGGGAATAGGGATAGAATGATGTGAAGAAAGGGGAAATCCTAAGCTACGGAAGACGATAGTGCTAGGGAAAGGGTTGATATCTCTCCACGGGTGGTGAAGAAAACAGAGAGGGCATGGGAGAAGAGGGCGGATGGTGCACACCACAAATCAAGATGAGGGCTTGGCCTTCCAAAGGCATGTGAACACATGAACATGGGGAATACAAGTGGGAATAAGTAGAGCATGTGAGAAAATGGAAACAAAGAGGTGAGATGCAATGAAAACAAGAAAGGGAAGACAAGTGTTTCAAAAATAGGATTTTATTGCTTAAGGGATGCACAATCATTTACATTCATGGCAGGAGGTTATAATACATTGCAGAGACCACATTAAGGTCTAAAACCATGAGAATTCAACCACCATTTTGGTATGGTGTCGTTACAATAGAGAAGGATCCTTTTTACAAAGAAGAACTCTGCTATTTATAGAAGAAGGACATAAGAGGAGGATAAAGAGAGGGAAACTCATATTCAAATCTTTAACCACCAAAAACAAGTGATAAATGCCTACAAATCCACCTGTAAGGCTGCAGATGTGCTTCCTCATATCTATTTGGTGTGTAGAAGAAGGAAGGAGGCAATATCTAATGAAATTTGGTGGTTGAGGTCAATTAGATGTGTGCATTGATGATCAAAAATATGT
Source organism: Taxus wallichiana var. yunnanensis (assembly GCA_018340775.1). Taxonomy (NCBI): domain Eukaryota; kingdom Viridiplantae; phylum Streptophyta; class Pinopsida; order Cupressales; family Taxaceae; genus Taxus; species Taxus wallichiana. The sequence continues at coordinate 45,191,480 of CM031236.1, forward strand.
TTCCCTATTTTCGCCTACCAAATCCTGCCCAAATCTGATTTTGAAAATACCAACATGTAGTTTATGTCACCAAATTTCAAATAAGACTAGGCACGCATGAATATGAGAACTGCAATGAAGTTTATGGCTTTGAAGTCTACAGGTCGCTCTAACATGCAATGACATGTGGTGTAAGATGATTAACTAAGGAAATTGGCCAACTGTTGATTTATTTTATCTTTTCTACCATGTGTCATACATCATTTGATTGTCCAGATTCAACATCTAGTTGACACAATTTGATAGGTTACATGTAACACACTCAAGTCTGAAATATGATGTGGCATAGTGATTAGCGCAGAAGAAGGTGCAAGGCATGGAAAGGGAAACAGAGAGAAGGTGTGCACAGAGGTTTGCACGTAGGAGGAATAGGAGCAAGAATTCAACTAAATGAGAGGCGTGCGAGAAGAAAAAAGGGGGAACATGAAGGAGCGCAAGGAAAAGAGGAAGTGCAAGGTGCACAAGCATGAAGGCATGCAAGGGACTTAGCTGATTTGGAAGGCAAGTCTACAGAGGTGCACGCAAGGAGTGTGTGACAAGATAGGAAAGAAATTGGGCACATAGGAGAAAGGCACAAAGGGGAAATGGAAGGAAATAACAAAATTTAGAGAGAAGGGGAACAAAAGTAAGGAAGCAAGGCACACGGGGGCATATAATAACTATATCCACATAAATTGTGCCAAGTGAGAAATCTTGAGTGCGCATAACCTAAATTGTGAAACATCGATTCAAAATGAAAGTAGAATTTATCTAAATTACTAGGATATTTATTTAGATAACATTTTTGGGGAATTTTGGGGGCCATCTCATTTACTAGATGAAGAGATCATTAGCCTTAGAATTCTATTGGGCATGGAGTTAGGTGCTAATCTTGAAAATATTATCTACAACTTGAAGAACATCATGGAATCACTTACAACACTTGTCTAAACTTTGAACTGAATTACTGCTCTCTCATATGAAGATATTCTGAATTGGATTGATGAGAGTGAAAGTTTTGCGCAGATTGTTAGAAACTGCTCTGTTAAAAACTGAACTAACATCCCATGAAGCAACAAAAAGGGCACCCGTGCACAACAGAAATTGAAAGGTGCCAGAGGGAGTGCATCGAAATAGAAGCACAACACTATGTACAAAAGATGAAAATCATACATGTCCAAAAGGGAACATGTAGAGTGTGCACAAGAATTTTTTTACTGAAAACAAACCTAAACTAACCTACTCTAACTAGAGGCAAAGGGTGCTCAAGTAAAACCTGCAATAGGTAAGGAGAAGTAGCTACCCTTCCTCACAAATTACAACCATGTAATTGATTTGGCACTGAACATGGTCAAAAACAAGAGTGAAAAACCACCTTGTAGATGGTGTTTCACCCTCCTCAAAGTATCAACAAATAGAATATATACCTCTTGAAGTTGTTCTACACTTGGATTCAAGAGGCACTATTACTGACCTTTGGTGTGATGAAGCTCTACCTCATGCTCAAGTGAGAATGATTAGCGGAAACTCTATCTTTGGCTTTAGACTAGCCAGATATTCAATTGGGCATGGTCTAATCCTTGGTATTTTCCCATTACTTTGAATCTTGATCCCACAAATGGTATTTTCTTGCAGACTTTCCTCCTGAAGAGGAGTGCTTGTAGGTCAAGTTACACAAATATGGGGCATGTGAGGTTTTTCCTCTACAAGTAACTCACTATCCTTCGAGTATTGTTCTACAAATGTTGAACATGATGACATTGGTTGGGAAACGTGCATTGGTAGGGGCTATTCATTTATGGTAGATTTAGAAAGAGGGGACTTGGAAGTTAATGAGAGGATGAATGTAAAGGGATGGAGGAAGGTGCTTTGAAGGAATGGAGGTGCACATGGAAGAAGGGATGGAAGAGAAGTGAAGGTGAGAGGATAGAGGATGGGAATTCTCAATAGGGGAAGTGCACAAGAAGTTGGTAACACATGTAACAGGATGAGATGATGTAAGTTGGGGTGGATGAGTAGGAGGGTTGTAAGATAATAGTGTGGGATTTCTCCATTGACAAGGTTTCGCATGCTTTGTATTTTGAGCCTCCATTAACTCTGCCCACTTTGTAATCTGGGGCAACATCTCGCAATAAATTGCAGCTTTTGTTGGGCACTAAGCCAACTTGGTACGGGTAGGCTGACCCATGGACAAGGGACATTGTAGCCAAATTTAGCTTCCTTTATGGAGCACTTGACTCTAAGATGCATCATGTCCATCTCCATCTTTTGAATCTTCCTCTCAAAATCATCTTTTGCTATGGATTTTCCACCATCATTTGTATAAACATGTCCTTCATAAACATTTTGGTTAGAAAAAGTGGGTTGTATGCATTTTCATGGATGATGGGGCTTATAAAACTGATTTGGAGGAAGATTTTTAAACTGTGTGGATGGAGAAAAATAGATCTTCTTTTGCAAATGATAATTTCATGAAAGGAAAGAAGTGCTAGTTGTACAAATTCAAAAGAAGAAGGTGGAATAATGGAAAAAGGGAGAAATGAATGAAAGGGGGGGAGACTAGTCTCGCAAATTAAATAATGGGTGTGTTTGGATTAGTGGAGTCATTAGATGTGTTGACATATGCCTCCAAAGGCTAGATTTCAGCAAAAACATCAAACTTGTTAAGATGAATATGTAAATCTCTTCACTACCAAAACAGCTTGGTCGTTCAAACGTGCACCCACATCTCGGATCCGGAAGAGCCGAGTTGTTTGAGACAACAATGGAATCATCCCCAAGTTGTGGGACCTTGCATGCTTGGGATGGATCTTCAAAAAGTTCAATTACTTTACCTACCTCTAATGCTACTGCTACTCCTAATGTTGAAAGAAAATCCTAGACTAAACATGCCAAGGGACCAGGGATAGAAGGATGTGTAGAAAGGGGAAATCCTAAGCTAAGGAAGGTGATAGCGCTAGGGAAAGGGTCGATCTCTCTCCACGAGTGGTGAAGGAAACAGAGAGGGCACAATAGAATAGGGCAAATGACGTGCACCAAAAATCAAGACATGAGCTTGGCCTTCCAACATGCGTAACACATGAACATGGGGACTACAAGTGGGAATATGCACAACATGCCAAAAAATGTAAACAGAGAGGTGAGATGTAATGAAAATGAGAAAGGGAAGACAAGAGTTCCACAAAACATGATTTTATTTCTTAAGGGACACACAATCATTTACATTCATGGTAGGAGGTGAGAATACATTGCAAAGACCATGTTAAGGTATGAAACCCATGAGAATCTAGCCACCATTTTAGCTTGGTTTCACTGTACAATAGAGAGGGATCCTTTTACAAAGCATAACTTTGTTATTTATAGAAGAAGGAGAGAAGAGGAGGAGAAAGAGAGGGAAACTCAGATTTAAATCTGCAACCACCAACAACAAGTGATAAATGCATGCAAATCCACCTACAAGGCTATTAAATGCACTTCTACATGTCTCTGCTTTGGCATGTAGAAGAAAGCAGGAGGCAAGATATGATGAGATCTGGTGGTTGAGGTCAATTATATGTGTGCATTAATGATCAAAAAGACATTTCCCTATTTTCCACCTACCATATCCCACCTAAATCTGATTTTTAAAATTTTGTGTAGCTGATGTCAAAGAACTTTCAAATGAGTCTTGGTGCACAGGAATCTAAGCAATGTAGCAGAAGTTATGGATTTCAAAAGTCTACAGTCTCTATCACGTAATGACATGTGGTGCACATTATTTGAATGATGAAATTGGTCAACTCGTTGATTTGTTTTGTCTTTTTTACCACATGTCATGCACCGGTTGGTTGTCCAGATTCAAAGATCCTCGTTGGCACACTTTGATAGGTTGTGTTTAGCACAATCAATTTTGTCAAATGGTGTGCCACAGTGACTGGGGCAGAAGAAGGTGTAAGGCATGGAAAGGGAAACAGAGGGAAGGCACATGTGGAGGTGCACACGTAGGAGGAATAGGATAATACTTGCAGGGGACAAGTATGGGGAAGGGGTGTGAGCATTTAACTAAAGGAGGGGCATGCGCGATGTAAATAAAAGGGGGCATGTGAGGAGCACAAGGAAAATAGGAAGTGCAAGGTGCACAAGCACGAAGGCATGTGAGGGACTTAGCCAATTTGGAAAGAAATTCTACATATGTGCACACAAGGAGTGCATGACAGGATATAAAAGAAAGTGGGCATGCAAGAGGAAGGCATAAAGGGGAAATGGAAGAAGATAGCATAATGTAGAGATAAGGGGAATAAAAACAAGGAAGTAAGGTGCCTAGGGCATGTGGAAGATATGTAGCCATGAAAATTGTGCCAAGTGAGCAAGCTTGAGTGTGCACAACCTAAAATGTGAAACATCAGAGTCAAAATGAAAGTATAAGTTATCCAAATAACTAGGATATTTATTTGTATTATAAAACTATCAAAGGTGAAAGGAATGTTGGTTTAGTTTTCATATTTTTTGTCCAAAGAAGTTCCTCAAGGTTTTCCACTTGTAAGATACATTAGTCACCACATGGATTTAATTCTAGGATCAATATTTACAAACAAGGTATTCTAAAGTATGTCACCACAAGATAATGTAGAGATATAAAATTAAGTCTAAGATTATTTAGAGTGTGGACTCATTAGAGAGAGTTTAATCTCATGTATAGTGTTATTATTTCTAGTACCTAAGAAGGGTGTTGAGTGGTGTATGTGTACTAATTTTGAGGGCCATAAATAAATCACCATAAAGTTCACGATTCTATTTTCATGAATGTCCATGATATCTTAAATTATTTGAGTTGAGAAAATATTCAAGAAAGATTGATTTGAAGAGTGGATATCATCAAATTTACATAAGGGAAGGAGATGAATGGAAGAAAACATTTAGTAATCAAGAAATATTGTATGAGTGGTTTTTAATGCCATTTGTATCGAGAAACAAACCAATTACTTTTATGAGGTTGATGAATCAAGTCTGCAACTAGTTTTAGGAAAGTTTTTGATCATACACCTAGGTGGTATTATGTTTTTCCATAGGATAGATGAAGATAATTTATTAAAAATAAAGTAAGTGTTGTAGAGATCATGGGAATAAAAGTTTTTGATTAATATTAAGAAACGTAATTTAATGCAAGAATAATTAGTGTATTTAGTAATTGTGATATCCGACGAAGGATTGAAGATGGACCCAAAAAAATGTACACGTAATTATGGATTATCCATCACCGAGGAGTGATTATGAGACATTAATTTTTTTATGTGATGGTTAGCTTCTATCACAATTTCATCATGATATTTAGTTGTGTATGTGCAATGATTATAGTGCCATGGGGGAGATAGGAAGAATTTTGTAAGGAACATAGGAACATATAAGAGAGTTTTGTATATTTAAAGATAAGAATAATAGAAAACCCATTATTGTCGCTTTCCATATTTCATAAAAGTATTTTAGTTTGGTTAGGATGCTAGTGGTATATCCTTTGGAACAATATTAAGCCAAGAGGATAAACCCATTGTGTACTTTAGTGGAAAAATAAATGTTGAAATGATGAAGTATAATGTTTATAATCGAGAGTTCTACACAATTGTATAAAAATTGAAAAGGGGAGATATTATCTATTCCCTAAAGAGTTTGTGTTATACATGGACCATTAGGAATTACATTTTGTTAATATCTATCAAAAATTGAAATAGAGGAATATGAATTCTATGGATTATATACAAGGATATACATTTTTTTCAAGTACAAGAACAAAAATATAACAAGGTGGATGATGCACTTAGTAGGTGTAATTATATATTGATAGAGATAAGGATTGAAGTTATGGGTTTTGAATCAATAAAGGATATGTATGCATACGATGAAATTTTTAGATAAGTATGAGAGTTTTAAAATATACCTGTAAGTGTTGATATGACACCATGGTTGGACTAATTTTTATAGGCATGATTATTATTTAGGGGAAGAAAATTATCCATTATGAGAGGATAAATATGAGAAAATTTAGTAAGAGAAAACATTAAAAAGGATTGAAATGGAACTTTAGCTTGGATAAAACCTTAGCACAACTATTAGAGAGTTACTTTTGGATAAAAAAAAAAAGTGTGGATGTGCATAAATTTGTGTAAGATATCATGTTTTTTCAATTGGCTAAAGGAAGATCTCGGAATCTACGATTCTATTATAACCTTTTCCCATTCTAGAGATGCCTTGGGAAGATATAAGTATGGATTTTGTGTTTGGTTTTCCTATAACACAAAGGGTTTTGATTCCATTTATGTAGTGGTGGAAATATTTTCAAAGATGGAAAATATCATTGTTTGTAAGAAGACCAATGATGCAACACATATTATGAATATTTTCATTTGGGAGATTGTGAGACTTCATGGGTTATCATGTAGTATAGCGTTTGATTAAGATATATTTTTTTGGTCATTTATGGAAAACATTATGGAAGAATCTAGAAAAGAAACAATTCATTTTAGTATACCATCCCAAACCGATGGATAAAAAAAGATATGAATAGAAGCCTTGGATATTTTCTTAGATGTTTGATCGAGATAAGTTAGGAACTTGGGATTCAAATTTATCATAGGAATTTTTTTCTTCTAAAAATTTAATAAATAGGATTACAAGGAAGACACCATTCCAAATCATACATGGGAACAACCCGAGAGGAGTTGTGGAGTTGAGATACTTACCACATAATGAATATAGGAGTCCCAATGTAGGAAAATTTGTGAAATGTATGAAGGAACTACACCAACATTTTTTTCTTTGAATTAGTTACGAAATATGAATGCACAATACAAAAAATTAACTTATGAAAAGTGAAGATACATTTAATATTATATTGAGACACATAATTAACATATCCATAGAAGGGGAGGTTTATAAAAACAACGTAAAATACACTTAATTGGAAGAATATACTACCATGCAATATCATCAAGAATTTTGCATAAAATTATTATGAGGTTGAATTTTCTAAGGGCATTGCTATATCTAACATTTTTAATGTTTCCAATTTGTATCCATATCATATAATTATGAAGATTAATATGAGCCAAAATTAGAAGATGATAGAGTTTATTAGAGGAAACATATGCTAGAAAAAGAGTATGATGAATAAAAATGAACAATATATATCAAAACCAAGAAAAGTAATAATGAGTATTTGTTTAAGTGGAAAGGAAAGAATATTGAAGTGGTGACTTGGCTAAGAGTTAAAAATACGTGTAATGTGGTTTATTGGTTCCTTGAGTGGGAGATTAAACTTTCAAAATTACTGAGGTGTATAATGTAGGAGCATATGGATTCACATGCAATCCCATGTTAACCAAAAATATTTGCACAATAGAGTCGGTAAGTATTTACATCATGAAAAGAATTTTTTTGTTTCTCGACTCACACAATGAAGAAATGTATTTTTGAAGAGTCATAGAGTCTTGTGTTATATTATGTGGAGTGTGAAATCCCTTTACAAAATGTTTATATAATGATTTTTTTTTAAAAAAATATACATGGTTTGTTGCATAATCATCTAGTGCACATCATTATCTCAGTGAAATCCTATCCAATTTGTGAGCTTGAAATTATTGGGTGTTTAAAGGAAACAATTATGGGACATGAGGACTAGTTATGTTCATATTTGTTGTTAGGTAATTTTATTTTATTTCCATATAATTAGGATTATTAGAAGGTGTCATGAATGAATATATAAAAGAGCTAATTTCCTTTGAAAGATTAGTTCAAGTTTGGAAGTGAACTATGCTTAAGGAAAGAGAGGGATGTGATCTTAAGGCTAACTGTGAATAGGAAAATGGAGAAGCTATGACATGAGATGATATAATTTCTCACTAGATTATAATGATAAACATGTAAAAATAACTCTTCGTAAGAGTAAATACTAAATTGTTAGAAATCATCCGTATAGCTATTTCTTTGAATAAGATACCCCAAAGCTTTTTTGTTTGTTTAAATATGTGTTTATTTAATATTTATGTTGATGCATGTTTTGTTTCTATTAGCTATTATTTTGTTCACATTCTAAATCTTGTGGTGCTTGAGTCTATCATTAGCTAGATTCCCAAGACATGATTTATTTTTCCACATTAGTTGAAAATGGATTCCAAGTGGTATTGTACTCATCCATGTGTTATTAGATGAGATTATGAGGTTCTCCATAAAATTGAGGGAATTTTTGAATGAATTTTTACATGGTGGGTGCACAAATCAACATAGATATACATATTTTATCACTCTTTTACTTAATATATTCCTCTTGGACGGTTTTTTTAAAGGAGATTTATTGGTCCTTTTATTAAATTCATTAAGCATGATCTTCTTTGTAAAAGTATCAATAATGTTGGAATCCATTTATAAATATGTTATTTTAGGTAGGGATTCCTAATTGGTAGTTTGGGAGTTATATAGAAGATTTAAATTAAAAGGTTATTAGAAAATAGAAGCTTTTAGATAGTTATATTGAATTTGATTTTTGAGTTGAAGTCAAATAAGAGATAAAATAAGAAAATAACATGAATACAAATGAATCAATAGTAGTGTAAGATCTATGTTGGGTTTACTAGAATGTAATGAATCTTAAGTGAAGATAAGAAGAATTTAACTAAAGGGATATGATTCAATGACATAATGAGATTCACATAGGGTTCACTAAAATATAGTTATAGTGAATCCCAAATGAAGAAAGTATACATGAAGAAGACTTACTTATGTAGAAAAAAATCACACACTTGGGTACATTTCTAGGTCCTAATCACATACCACTATTCATATGATTCCTAAGAAAGAAAACTAGTAATTGACATCTATCTTTGGCATATTTTCTATCTTTTTGGTTTCCTCTTTGGTCTTGCACACCCCACAACCAATTATGATTTTCATTGTTTTATCTTTCTTGACTCTAGACTCTAGTTCCCAGCCAAGACGTCAATTCCCAAGTGCCCTCGTCCCCTCTCGGGGTTCCCGACCTCTATGTATCTTTCTTTCCTCTTTTGTGCATATTATTTTCTTATAGGTTATCCTTTTAATTTTCAATTAGGAATAAAAATTCAACCAAGGAAATAATATAAATATAAAGTTATGTCACCAAAGTAAAGGACCAAGCTCTAAGAATATATTATCACCACCTAAGGTTTCATCCAAAGGAATTCTGAGAGCATCAAGGAATCCATCTAGAATTCACTCAAGGGACAAGGGACTAAATTTTAAGTATAAATTAATAGGAGGGGAAGTTCATTTTGATATCCACACATCTACTTACATTGATACATCTTATTATTTCTTGTTATTAAGTGCATATTGCACAAGAGCTTCCTAGGGCACGATTTCTACACACGTGCATAAAAACTACATGGAGTCTGAAATGTAGTGCAACACTTGGTAATAAGTTCACTCTGTTGCATGACCTCTAGGGTCATTCAGACTCCTCATTTGCATATTTCTCTTTTTAGGATTTGATGTGTTCTAAGATTTCGCAGGCTATATTTCTATTTGTAGGCTATAGGTGAATTCTGTGGACATAGTGTGACATGCGGTGACTAAAAATGAAGGTTATCAACCACCTTACAACACAAAAATAATCATTTTTTGAGCTCTTGTGTACTCATAGGCACCTAATAGAGTTATTTGATGCCTAGGCACCCTAGACCAGATCATCCGACAATTACAAAAAAATTTGAGTGTAGTTGTGACAGCTTTCCTCCTCTTATTCATCATTTCTCCAAATATAGGACACTTTGGGATTAATTATGAAATAAACTATTTCTTCTATTCCCTCTCTTGCACGTAGGGTTTTAATTTCTTTAATCTTATTACTTACATAAAATCTATGCTTTATTGATTATTTATTATATGTGACTTTGCAATATCCTATGGTTTTACAAAAGCTTATTTTTACTAAATCATTTAGTGAACCCATATTTCGAATACTTTCAATTATTTAATTATTATTCTTGATTCCATGTCCTAAGCTTTTTCCCTCATGGATGTTTCCATCCATGTCTTTTTGCATGATCATCCTGATTGTATCAATAAACGCATATCTTATTTAGCTAATAATTATATTCCTCCTCATACTTCACTTGAATATGTGTATCATAAGTTTACTTCAGCTCTATCTCTTAATGAATACCACATTACTTTCACATTATATGAGTTTCCTTCTCAATCCATGTTAGAGCATGATCCCCCCTTTATATTCATGTTTGCATCAATAATGTTGGGGTTAAACGTGCCTTAGTAGATAATGGATTGGGGCTTAATATTTGTAATATCACATTTCTCCACCAACTTGGCCTCTCTGAGGCCTCTTTGGCTCCTTCATTTGTTTATATTCATGGATTTGAAAATATCCCCAAGCATGTCTTAAGTACTATCACCCTCCCCATTACCATTGGGAAATGTACACTACACATTCCATGCCATGTAATGCCCAACAATATTAATTATAATATTCTTCTTAGGTGACCTTGGATCCATGCCATGCATGTGGTTCCTTCCACTCTTCATACATGAATTAAATTCCTTTATCAGGGATTTTTCTATGATGTTCCAATGAGATCCATCATCTTTCACATATTGTAATTCTATTTAGCATTCCATAGACACCTCTAGATCTTTTGCATCTAGTTAGAATTTCTCCAAATATGGTCTTTCTATAAGTATTTTCTTCATTATGGTTTCTCTAGTAATGGTTTAGGCCCGCATGGTCAAGGAGCCGCAAAACCATGGTCTCTCCTACTCAATCTAATAAGCTTGTCTTCGGATATCATCTTCTCTCTACATATTTTTTAGAGGCTCATACAATTGTACATACTTCTTCACTTCATCTTGTATATTCGAACTCATCGGTGACTCTACTTGTGATGTTTGGCATAATTTATAATATTTTTCTATTGATGAATCTCTTCTAGAATACATGGGGGTTTATGATCACCTCCCATCTTTCAATCACATGAGATACTCTCCATCACTTATAAATGCTACCACTTACTTTGGAAAATATGATACATGTACTGAAAATTCCTATGTGCTCGACACCATTCCTACTTTTGACCCATACATAGAGGACCGGTTAACTATTCTAAATGAAGATACCAGCTTAATATAACCTACACAATGCTAGCAATCCGTGAATGGTTTTTTTAGTTGAATCTCTTACACTTACTGATCAAAGCTAATATTCAAAAAGTTCTTCATAAATTTAAGACATATTCGATGGGACTATATAGATATGTTTAGTATTGAACCATTTGTAGTCATGTATAACATCGTCCTTAACCATGGTGTAAAACATGTTCAAAAAAATTCACAAAATGTATCTGAAGGTCACACTACTAGTCAAAGAATAAATACAATGACTATTAGATATTGGCTTTATTCATGCTATGGATTATCTAGAATGGGTATCTAACATTGTGCCAGTTATGAAACTAGATGATAAGGTTTGTTGTTGCACATATTTTCATGATCTCAATAAGGCATGTCCCAAGGATAGTTTCCCATTACCGCACATTGATGCCTTTTTTTATTCCAACACTAGATATGATATCCTTTATTTTATGGATGAATTTGTTGGTTATATTAAAATCAAAATCAATCCAATAGATCAATAAAAAAATTCCTTTACTATGCCATGGGGAAAATTTTGTTACACTATCATGCCCTTTGGCCTTAAAAATGTTGGGGCCACTTACCAACAAGAAATGATGCATATATTTCATGATTATATTCATAATATCCTTGAAGATTATGTTGATGATATAATTTCAAAATCACGACATCATTCTACACATGCTCAAGATCTCCACACACTCTTCAAATGTTTACGAAAAATATAAAGTACACTTAAATCCAAAGAATTTTATTTTTGGAGTTACAACTGACAAGCTCCTTGGGTACATTATCTTGTAACATGAAACTAAAATAGATCCAAATAAAATCCATGTTATTATTGATATGCCTCCACCTCATAATTTTCATCAATTATGCTTACTACAAGGAAAAATCTAGGTCATCCACCATTTTACTACACAACTTGATGACAAAACCCAAACATTCACACAATTGATAAAAAAATACTAAATTTATCTAGGACGGCCATTTTCAAAGAGTATTTGATGTTATAAAAGCATACCACTTAAATCCACCTATCCTAGTACCTCCCAGAGCTAAGAGACATTTCTTATTATACATGTCCGCCACTTTTCATGCTTTAGGATCCTTTCTTGCACAACACAACAAATCTCAAGGTGAGAGGGATATTTACTAAATTAGTAGGAATTTAATCTCTTATGAATACAATTACAATTACATCAAGACATTATACCTTGGCCTAGTCTTCATGGCACATAAGATGATCCACTACCTTATTAACAATGAGGTTCATATCATTATGAAGGTAGATCCTCTATGATCACTTGATATAAATTTGATAGACATTCAAGACAATGTCTAGGACTCGTGGACATCCCTACCATTGTATCTCAAGTACATGATAGCATATGTAGTGGGCACTTATATGGAAATGATATGTCACTCAAGGTGCTACGTTAGGGCTACTATTGGCCTACCATGGATCAATATTTCCTCAAATACGCTAAGTGTGGTGATAAATTACCAAAACATGGTAATCCCCACCATGCACATGCATATGGCCTTCAACTAATTGCTCCATCAATCCCTTATCTTTATGGGGTTTTGATATTATTGGCATGATAAATCTTGAATTGGATGATGACCACAAGTATATTATTACTACCACAAAATATTTTACCAAATGGGTCAAAGCAACACCACTACAAACTATCATTAGTCCTGATATATGTCATTTCATCACTACTCACATCATTACATTCTTTGGCATTCCCTCTTCTATTATCAATGAAAATGGATCTTCTTTTTAAAAAAGGATGTTAAAAATATCTATGCAAGATTCAAAATTAGACAATCATTTTCTACTCTTTATTACCTAGAGGGCAATGGCCAAGAAAAGGCCACAAATAAAACCATTGTCAAAATATTACACAAGAATGTTAATACTAGTGGTGATGATTGGCATAGTCAAATCATGCATGCTCTTTGGGATTACCACACTAATGTGTGTGTTCCTACCAATGCTACACCATTCTCACTAGTTTATGATATTGAGGTCATCATTCCACTGGAGCTCAAAATACCATCATTAAGGTTCTCCCTCAAATGCATCCTAAAGGAAAATGAATATCTCAAAATCCACCTACATGATCTTGAAATGATTGAATCTCTCTACATTCAAGCTCTTGAGAATATTCGAGTATATAAATCTTGCATTTCCCAAGTATACATTCACAAAAATCATCCTCACAAGTTCGGTGTGGGTGATCTTGTGTTAAAAGAAAATTAAAAAACACGAATGTCAAAGCTCCCCAAAAGAGAAAATTCAAACCTAATTGGCTCTGTCATTATGTCATCATAGATAGGCTTCAAGTGATGTCTATCACCTTTCCACTCTCCTAGGTAAGCCACTTAAAAACCTACTTAACATAATGCATCTTAAACAATATTAACTATAAATATTCATTCAATACTCTATGACACACTCTTGGACTATGGTTCACACTTGATTTTGAGGGTTCACTACATCCATGAACCACACACACTTTGCACATTTCACACTTTGTGCTTTACAATAAATCTTACTCACATTGTCTTCTCATAGATCACACTAACCTATGACACACTCTAGTTCCACAATTCATACTCGATTGTTGAGGGTATAAATCTAAAATTAACCTCACCACATTCACACTCTTTACGCTCTACACTTTTTGATATATCTATCTAGTGTATATTTCAAACAATTTCCTTATGAAACACTATGTTGCTATAGTTCACACTTGACTGTTGAGGGATCACTACATCCATGAACAACACACACTACACATTTCATGGTCTACACGTTACGATACATCATACTCAACTTGTCTTCTCATATATCACACTACCCTATGACACACTCTAGTCCCACTGGTCATACTTGACTACTAAGGCTCTAAATCTTAAATGAACCTCACAAAATTCACACTCTTTACGATCTATACTTCATTGATCTATCTATCTATCACATATTTCAAACCATTTCTATATGACACACTCTTTTCTATAATTCACACTTGACTGTTGAGGGCTCACTACATCCATGAACCTCACACACTACACATTTCACACTATGCACTTTTCGATACATCTTACTCTCATTTTATTCTCACACATCACACTACCCTATGACACACTCTAGTTCTATGGTTCGTATTCAAATGTTGAGGATCTAAATATGAAATGAATCTCACCACATTCACACTATTTACGCTCTACACTTCATTGATTTATCTATCTAGTGCATATTTTAAACCATTTCCCAACGACACACTCTTGTTCTATGGTTCATTCTTGACTGTTGAGGGGTCTTCTATAAATGAACCTCATCTCATACATATTCATCCACATACACTCAGGGGGCATGTTTCTCCTATCACATTCACATTAGATTTCATTCCATATCACTCATTCAATGCATACTACATATCATGGTTGCACTTATTCTTTCTTGTTTTTACTTACATGTACACTTTTCTTACTATGTTAGAAATATAACCAGATGTCATTATCATTTCTATATACACATGCACATTCACTTGTTCTCTAGTTGTGAATGCATACTTTTACATATCCTTATATGTATAATTGATTATTGGAATTGTACCTCTTACTAGTCCCACTAAGGCTCCTCTAGGAATCAACTTCCGTACACACTACGTATGATATTTTTTCATTTAATACTACTTCCTATTCTTACTAACACACTACTCTCAACATATACATGTCTTGACATAATTTTTATATTTCTAACATGCTAATAGGTGTTTCATGTGCAACATTTTCTTTGCAATAACTATTTTCTACCATGGTTGTCGATAATTTGCTTGATATTGTTTTCCATTTTTTCATTGTCATGCCATTATTTGTGGGATATGCCCTATGTATTGATTTTTATTTATTGTATGTGTTTTTCCACTTTGGATCTAATTATCTTGTGACATTGTGAGACATGTCCCATGCTTGAAACTTGATTTTTATGGTCTACATTATCTTCTTGCCTACTAGATTACACATTTTCTTCTATATGTGTATCTCTGTCTTGATATCCCTAACACATTTTTCTATCCACTTTGTTTGCATGTGCCTTGGTTTTTACCAAGAACATTTCCCTCCCCCTCTAGGGTATTAGTTTTAAATCAGATTTCGATCCTCTCCTTTAGGCCACATCCTCCTAGTGACGCGCATGCACCCCAAATGAGGGGAACGTACATTAGGTGAATCACCACACAATACAACATCTCGAGCTTTAAGAATGGCATGCATAATATAGGAAAAGAACATTCTATAGTTATAGAAATGGCCCAAATTATTACTTGGGTCTAGATTTCACCACAGATGCCATCGCTAGATACGATATGAGCACACTGGGAACCCATAACCTTTCCCGGGTACCTATGAGTAGGGACCACCATTACGATTACGTTCTTAGATTGGAATGGTTTCTAACAATTTAGTAAAGGCACAATCATCTCAAAATTAGAATGCATTCTATCTTATTTTTCTATTTGGATCAAACATGGGACAAAGAAAGTTCACACCATCTATAGTGGTGTATAAATTCAAGAAGTAGTCGGGATGGAGAATAATATTATACATTTCTCCCCAACACTCTTCTTCTGTGGTGTGAGATCACTAAAAAAATATCTTGGCATGAGATCACCCAAAAAAATTGTTCTTGGCATGAGATCACCCAAAAAATCATTATTGGTGTGAGATCACCAAAAATACTCACTCTTCACAGATCAGTGTGCCCACTTTATTTTTACTAATTTTTCACATTTTTACATACTTTTACAAAGTTTTCATATCACATGGATTTGACTACTCTTTCACTCTTCTTTTGTAGGTCCATCCTTAATATGCAACAAGAAGCAACCCTTCATCAAGCTATAATAACAACAGGTAAAACATGGCACAACTCATATACTTCACCCCTAGGGTCACTTACTTTTTCTTAGCTTCTATGCTTCATTTTTTCACTCTACACTTTTTCCTTGTCTCTTTGGTATGCTTTTGCCATAGATATACATGGTTATCAGTACATATCTCTAATCTACTTTATGTTATCGAGTGTTCACTTAAAAACATAAATTTGGGGAAAATGTAGACATAAAACCACACACTTGGGTACATTTCTAGGTCCTAATCACATACCACTATTCATATGCTTCCTAAGTGAGAAATTAGTAATTAGCATCTATCTTTGACCTCTTTTTTGTCTTTTAGGTTTCCTCTTTGGTCTTGCACACCCCACAAGCTAGTCTAGTCTTCATTGTTTCATCTTTCTTAACTCGAACACCAAATACCCGGCTAATACACAAGTGCCCAGTGCCCTTGTCCCCTTTGGGTGCATGAGAAAATAGTAATTGACATCTATCTTTGGCCTATTTTCTATCTTTATGGTTTTCTCTTTGGTCTTGCACACCCCACAAGCTAGTCTCGATCTTTATTATTTTATCTTTCTTAACTCTAGACACCCTGGCGCCCAACCAATACACAAGTTCCCAGTGTGCCCTCGTCCCCTTTGAGTTCCCTTGACCTCTGTATATTACTCACCTCTTTTGGGTCTCTTTAATATTTTGGACCTCTTGTTTTATTATGGGTCATCCTTTTAGTTTTCAATTACAAAATTTAACATAGGGAATCATATAAATATAAAGTTATGTGACCAAAATAAAGTACCAAACTCTAAGTATCTATTATCATCACATAAGGTTGTATCCAAAGGCATTCTAAGAGTATCAAGGCATCCATCTATAATTCACTCAAGGGATAAGGGAATGCATTTTATACATACACACATAGGAGGGAAAGTTCATTTTGACATCCACATATCTACTTACATTACTATATCTAGTTATTTATCACTATCAAGTACATCTTACACAAGATCTTCCTAGGGCATGATTTCTACACACATAGACAAGAAATACATGGAGTCTAAGTTTTAGTGTAACGCTTAGTCATAAGTTCACTCTTTCATTTTAGGATTTGATGTGTTCTAGGGTTTTACATGTTATCTTTCCATTTACAAGTTGTAGGATAATTCTCATGGACATATTACGACATACATGAAACTACCAACAAAGGTTAGAAAACACTTTACAACACAAGAAGAATCAATTTCTAAGCTTCTATGTAGTCACATACACCCAACAGATGTCTCTAGTACCTAGGCACCCCTATCTTATTCCAGTCACCCAAATTCGTGCTCATCCAAGAATTACAGAATTTTCTAAGTGTAGTTGTGACATTTTCCTCCTCATGTTCATCAATTTTCCAGTCTAGAACACTTTGGGATTAATTATGAAATCAGATAAGTATTATGTTCCATATCTTGCACTTAGGGTTTCAATTTTCTTTATATTATTACTTGCATCAAATATGTGCTTTATTGATCATTTATTGTATGTGACTCTACAATATATTAGGGTTTTACAAAAATATTATATTTATTAAATCAACTTAATGGATTAAGATTCATGTTGGTTTTACTAAAATGTATTTGGAATAATAATATTTATATATTATACTCTTTATCTTATAAACAATATTGATTAGGATATATAGAGGACCATTCTAGCGATTACACATAAGACAAGATATAAATAAGAGGTGTAATATATTTGGATCTATAAGACGATAATACACTCACTAAAGGAATAAGATTCCAAAACCTAGGTCTAAGATATATGATGTACTCGTACTAATATCTTGATTTGATAAAGATCAATAAGATACAATTTTCTAGAGATATATATATTATGCTTGTGAAGAATTTTTTTATGATATAGTTTAGAAACCTAAATTTGTTAATAAAAATATTGGATTTACACCTTAATAATGAAATGCATCCACATTCCAAGCCTATAGAACCTACCATTATCTCTCTTTCATGAATTATTTCTCTATTCACATTAGTTGATCACTTATAGAACTAATTTCATTTTTCCACATCATTATGTTCCTCCTAGAAATCATTCCTAGAGATTTGAATAATCTCATAAATTACCTATCTGGGAATGTCCATCGAGGAATAAGCCATCTAATGGTTTAGAATGAAATTGATGGTTTTTTTACCTATCCACATAATGGTCATTTTTTACAATTTAATATAATTTTATGGGTCTATTTATATCATATAGGTCAACATTATCTTGAAATTATACCTATGAACACCTATAATAGAAATTAAAACCCACCTATTTACCTCACCTAACACTTCAAGAGATTATTTGAAAAATACATTCCTAAAACACTCCAATCTCTCCTAAATCCTTTCACAAAGGAAATGAAATGTAAGAGTAGGCTCCACACACATATGAAGCACTCCCAACCATGTTCAAAATTGAATATTCTCATTCCAAATACCTTCAAATATAAGATAAGATTAAGCATGTAAATCCATTATTTCTCATCTTCAAGTGATTAATTTTCCACGGTATTTACATCCACATAGATATCACATGTTATATGGAAAAATATTTGTGGTTAGAGGCCTCTTTAGAGTAGTGCTAATGTAGGAATTTTGGTGATTGCATTTTAACCAAAACACTAACCTTTTCTTAAGGTATCCTACTAGTAGATATGGTTTGCAATATTTTTGCACCATGCTAAGGGTTTTGCACATGTGTAACACCTAGGTTTTTATAGTGAAGGTATAAATAGAGTGTCACATGATCATAAAAATTTAGAGAGTGTTAATGTATCATTGTATGAAAATTTTCAAAGGAAACTATACCATACCATGCTTCTACACATGCATTATATTTCTATACCATCTCATATGTACACTCAAGTTTAAAAATGAAGCACCTTGAGGTCATTTCTAGTTTATCCAATCACTTTACATTATTAGTTTAGCATCTTTCCCATGTAATCGATAAGTACATCTACTTCTTTATTTTTTAGAAATAATTTACATGATCAATCATGTAATTTTATAGTGAGTATATTTTCTTATGTTGGATTAATTTTTATTAATTAATATGATTATACCAACCTATTGTTAACCCTTTGACCCTTGATAAAAAATAACAACCTTCCCCACATATTATTTATTTTTAGGGTTAAATAATTTTGTGAACCCGACCATTTATAAAATCCTATTGACCCTAAGGATTATCCTCATTTATTTAGAGAAAAATCATTTTTATAATCCTAGGATTTATTCCCTTTCAATTTCATGGCTTCTTCTACCAATGTTACACTATCCTTCATTGAGTTGCTCCAAAACCACCCTAAAATTAAAGATAGTATAATTAGTATGTTGCAACAAAAATATATTCCCTAATGATGTGGAACCCTATACATGACATATATTATCAAAAAATATGGCTTTCAATTTATGCTAAGGTACTCAGTTGTTCTCTCCTTAAGGCCCCCTTACTTTTGATATAGTAATTTTAACTAGTTTTGAGTATATGCATGATACACATTCTGATAATGGTTATAATTGTAATAATGATTATAGTACCGTATATAATAATATTGAACATTATTATATTTATTTTCCTATTATACATGTTCATGTGACAAATGTTGGAAATGAGTATTTATCTTCTCTTGAAATGGAAAATGATACAATTATGAAAATAAAAAATGATTGAATTGAATATCATTTCTATCATATTATTATTCTAGATAATATTACATCTACTTCTTAGCATATTTCTTATACCAAAAATGATTCACTTGCTTATTCTATTTATTGTACAACTACATTGCATGACACTCTTGATGTTGTATCTCTTGAACCTACATGTGGTTTTATAAATTTATTTCCTAATGATATGTCCTCGTCTATATTTCATCTCTTGTGGCTATATATACTCTTTCTACATCTATACTACCTATAATTTTTGGGGAAAATCATATCCACTTTCAAAATATAAGGATGTGTATGGATTTCACATATATTTCTTTGAATAAACTTAAGTATACATATAATGATCCTAGTAAATCCATATATCAAGGTCATTATAATCAAAAAGGAAAATTAATGAAAAAAATATATATTCTAAGGATATTATAAATATTGTATGTAAAATTTATAAGTCTTAGATATAAGATTCTCCTTACGTACAATTCACATGATTGCCTTCGTCTCTCTGTTGGCGAGAAAATTTTTCGGATGGACAAATTTGTGGATTTCTTGCCAACACTCTAGGAATCTAAGTCCCTCTACTTAACCGGTGCAGCTTTCGTATGTGCATGCGTGAGAAAATGTGGGTTTATGTGGTGGCCTTTCGACTGGGGGAGCCAACAGGGACACTCCAATGACCTCATGGAAAAGCTTGCAAATACCTACAAGAGAGGAATTTGTTTGAAAGTGGGAAAGGGGGTGAGAAAAGAGGTAGGGGTACTAAGGCATGCAAGTAGAAAATCATATTCCTGCACACACACTAGTTAGAAACTTCAACACATGCATTTATGGGAAGAAACAACTCTACGAATAACAAAAAGACCAAATAGAATTCACTAATCACAAAGTATCAAGAAAATCCTTAGTCAAAGAAAGCTACAAACTCCTTCTTCTTGTATTGATTGCTTAAACCAAAATTTTACATAGTGTGGGAATGGAAGAATTTTGAGAGTGGAGGAAAGTAGAAGAAAATGGTTATCTCCTTTGCTTTCTCTAAGTACAATGCACTTGTGAGTTTACAAGATCAATTTTCAACCCTTTGAAATGGGAATGGCTTTACAATTTATAGAGTAGAATTGACTCCTCATCTTCCTTATGACCTTTCAAATACCTTAATATGACTTAAGAATGTTCATATTCCACTTTAAATATTTAATTCCCTTTTATAATAGAAAGGTGACTTAATTTACATTATATATCTAAAGTCACTTAAGTCATATTTAAAAGTGCAACCCTTAATGAAAAAATATAACATTGAAGAGAGAGAGTATCGTATGAGGAGCGAAGAGAGAGAGAAAGAAGAGGAAGAAGAAGAAGAAGAATTATGCCAAAGGATGAGTTACTGTAGTGGAATTGGTTCCATTCTCTGACTGTTCTCCACTTCATGATCCTGAGAAGGCTTCTAACCCGTCCACTTTCACTTCATATCTTCCTTAGGTAAAATCAACTTACTATTTTTAGTAAGTGTGAGAAATCAAGTCCCCGATCTTTAACTGGATGTTGTGGCTCAGTTTTCCTCTTTCTCCCTACATTCCTTGTTCTTTCTGGATCAACTTTCTATTTTTAGCAGGTGCTCAAGGGTCCACTTAATATTTTTAGTAAGTGTAAAAAATGTCTATTTTGGTGAATTCTTAGTTGTATTGCACCTCCAATGTTTTCATATCCTTCATGGTGTTCTTCTATTGATGACTTTCCCGAAATAATAGTTCTTATGTAGTAGACTTTACTTTTCTAGAAAGTTGGCTTCTAGTAGTCGATTGATGTGGAATGAATTTTTTGATATGGTTTTTGCCCAATATCACCCCTTTGAAGTTTCGGGCTTGCCTTAATAGTCCAGAGATTTTAAAGTCTTAAATTTCAGACCTAGAAGTGTTTCTGGATGTGGTAGCCATTAATGGACCTCAAAATTATAGGTCTGGTTTTATCCTCCATTTGAAAATAAAATTATATATTTCATATGGTTTTTTTTATTCTTCACGTGCAATTCTACTTCATTTTGCCTAATGATTTGACAAGAAATTGGATTTTTTTCTTCATTGAGCTAAAAGTGGGATTTCTTCACTGTGGATGATCAGTTGCACAAGAGGAGGGTTTAAAGGTGTCTTTTTGATGGCCTTTGGTAGAGGGATGAATATAAAAATATATCTTTTTGTTTCATGCATCCGTTTGGGAGATTTCTTCAACTTCTCATTTCATGGTTATGGAGTTTTCTCCTTTTTCTCCTTCTGTGTTCTTCATTTCTCCTTCTTAGCTTGATGAGAATTCCTTTTGAGACCTACACATCACTATGGGAAATTTGCTTTAGTTTTTAGGGATTTTATGTGGCCATGGTGGATCTGGTTCAGAGCAATAATGGTGGACCAGGTGTCTGGACAATCATGCATGGAGCCATGGCAATGTATGAAGCTATGAAGGAGAAATGAGGGGGAAGAAACGACTAAGTGCCGGATTTAAAATTTTCAAAACATGCACATGGAGGGGATGGGTGAATTTTTGTGTCCTTGATTTCCTTGACCTCAGGGACATGAGGGACATCAATTTCCATGGTGGTCAAGGTGATGCCATGTGTCTTAGATCCGACGGTTTTAGGGGGATGGAAGCTCCAAAAATGCACCTAGGGGCTGAAAGTTAGTCATGTGGGTGTCCATAAGACTCATCATAGGGGATGGGAACATTTTTAAGGTCTGATGTCTCTCACCTCGGGGACATAAGGGACATCGGTTTCAGAGTGGTCCCGGAGTTGACATGTGGCGCTCCATCCGACGGTAGGGAATGGATGCTCCAAAAATGCACCTAGGGGCTAAAAGCTAATCAAGTGGGTGTCCAAAAGACTCCCCATAGGGGATGGGCACATTTTTCCATTTCTTATTTCCCCCACCTCAGGGACATAAGGGACATCGGTTTCCCATGGTGGTCCCGGAGCCGACACATGGCACCCGATCTAATGGTAGAGAATGGATGCTCCAAAAATGCACCCGGGACTAAAAGCCACCATGTGGGTGTCTAAAAGAATCTCCATAGGGGCTGGGTGCATTTTTCCATGTCTTATGTCCCCCACCTTAGGGACATAAGGGACATCAATTTCCACGGTGGTCTTGGAGATGACACGTGGCACTCAATCCAATGGCAAGGAATGGATGCTCCAAAAATGCACCTAGGGGATGAACTGTCGAGTCTAGAGGTCATATGAGGGTCCAAGAGGTCATATGAGGCCTGGGTACATTTTTCAAGGGTTGGTGTACCTAACCTTAGGGATATTGGGAACATGAAATCCCACCAGGCTCTTGGTGTTGACACGTGTCCTCCCAAAAAAATGACTAAGTCCCTAAGAGGGCAACTTGAAATCATGATAATGCGAGCTCCCCGTGGAATTTATTTATGAAATTTTATATGATCCTAACTGGAAATAGAATTTTGAATCCAATTGATTCAACCATATGATCCCTGAAAAAGTGGATTTTGTATTTGAGGCTCCACTTATGCCTGATAAAACCTGCCTACAAATCCTATGCACCAAGGTTTTGTGAAAAATATTATTTCACCATCATGTAGGTATTGGAATCCTCTTTTTGGAGATGTTTTGTTTTACTTCTAAATCCATCCGGAGCTCCTGAAATCTTCTTCCAAAGCCCAACAAAGCAGCTTTTAGGCTGTGAACTACCTAGGCTTATGAACCTTGTTTTCACTCAGACTACTCCAAGTCTTTCAAAACTTCTCAAAGCCTTCCAAAATAATTTCCATGATGTTATAAGGTCTTCAATTCACCTCCATTTTGAATTTTACCCTTCAGTTCTACTCCATGGTGGTTGCTCAAGTCCTGGGAAGGACAATGATATCCTTCCCAATACCGCCAAAAGATAGTATCTTTTCGGCACTCCCTAAAATCACCTAGGGAGAATGAATAGAATTATCTAAATCACCTAGGGGATGAGATAACATTATTCGGAGGTCATTTAGATTGACCGGATAGACGCAGGGGTGTCTTGGAATGATGGGACTTGAAAATTTTAACATTGGGGTATCATTGTTGTGCTTAGAAATTTTCAATTTCCTGTTGTACATTTGCGTGACAACATCACCCCAAGTGGTCCTTTAGATGTTTATAAATTGTAATATTGTATCTTTCTCTCTTCTGTTGAGGGTGATACAAAAATACTTGTTGTAAATTTATGGAATCCCATGCTATTTTGAATTCCATATAATCATTAAACACTCCACTAATAAATACCTCAAGATTCACAATAATATACAAGGTCTTATCGATGCTAATGATTGTCATGAATCTCTTCCAATTGAACATGTTACAATTTTTTTTTAATAATATTTCTTTTATTAACACTAACGAAATTGATTTGGATACTATTTTTATCAATATTTTACATTCTATAATTTATAAGATTAATATTAATCTTCCATGTGGGAATATGAGAGGCGCTAACCTTAGTTCACCTTCACGTCAAGTGTTTAGTTACAATCATTCTTTCATTATCGCAAACATGCTTTTAAAAGCTACTAAGCTAAAATCATTAGATCATACTACTAGTGTGCAATATTCCATTTCCATGACCAATCCGCCACACCCTCATGATCCTATCATAAGGTATATATTTATTTTCTCTTTATTTCATATAAGTAATCTAAAATACAAAAAACATTCAAATAATCTAAAATACAAAAAAACAATCGATATTTTGAAAATTATAAAATTAATACCTACATATGACTTGATTTTCTAGATGTTCACTTTACATATATTGTTTTTCATAAATTTTGATAATAACATATATTCTATATAATATTTATGGTTATTCATTCATGAGGTATGTTTATATTGATGTAAAACACATAAATGATCCTACATGATGAGATGTGTTATCCTAAGTCCATTCGATGGCCTTGATAATATGGGGGCATCTCATCCACTATTTGAGTGATTTTATTTCAATACATTTAATTTAACTTCTCCATTATGCTTAATTTATTATATTTTGCAATATGATATTTTTCACACTAATATGGCTAACACATTGATTGTGTATGGTTAGTTTACCTTGATCTATGTACCTTTGAGATACCATATTCTATTGTATTCTTATTTTATTTATTTCATGTATGCAACTTATAACCTTTGATATGATTATTTTTGTGAAACTTTCATTTCCCTTGTTTGTGAAGTCTATAGAATATTGTTTTTATTTATTGTGTGTGTGTCTCTTTTTGTCCCTTGTTTGAATTTTTTTACCATAGTTATGACTAGTATATGCGATATTTATTGTGTACTTATATGTTAGATTACTTGTATCCTTGAATTAATTTATAATTGTTGGTTTCTATAAATGTTTTCTGAGTTATTATTTGTTTTTATTTTTGCTTTCTTTCTATGTTGCAATTTCCATGACATACATTATTATAGGACTAAGATCTAAATGTTGGCCACCTAAAAATCCTCAATGTAGTCTAGTGTTGATTATAAGACACATTTGACATGGATACACATCATTTATTTTGATATGAGGAGAATTCTATTTACACATCTCACTTTCCTCAAAAGATGGGCATCCAATGGTGTTTATTACATGGATATTTATGAATCAAATTAAATTCAAGATTTAGAAATATAATGAAACAGAACAAAATTTTAAAAATTAATGTATTACACATAGGGATGAAACTATCTAATAGAGATAAAACAACTAAACTTTACTGACCCAAGATGGATGTTTTCATCCTAGGGTAAATTTTTACCAGGATAAATATTTATCATATCCATACAAATAGTTAAAAATTTATAATATAGGTTTAGGAATAACATGGTTTAGATCATGTTCTACTATATTTTGGTATAAAATGTGGGGTTTTAGTACTTCATTCCTTTTTGACACTGCATAAATTGAGCATGATTTTAATATAGGGTATGGGGGCATGGGCCTC
The DNA here is from genome assembly GCA_018340775.1 of Taxus wallichiana var. yunnanensis. NCBI lineage: Eukaryota > Viridiplantae > Streptophyta > Pinopsida > Cupressales > Taxaceae > Taxus > Taxus wallichiana. The sequence continues at coordinate 45,217,248 of CM031236.1, forward strand.
AATTATCCTTTTAATATATTCAACATTTCACATTTGATACTCATAATACATTATATTGTGGGGGCATGAGACTAGGAATTCCCTTTCAAATTTGTGTTATTTTTCACTTTGACTTAGAACTATTTGCATCAAGGTGTTAGTTTAGGATTATAAGAATATAAAGGTGGCTAAAGAACCATGTGGAAACCTTATTCTTACTATTTTAAAAATATATTAGGGTGATTAGAAAATATTGTTGAAATTTTCCTTCTTTTGATTTTTTTAGGATGAGTAGAAAGTCATGTGGAACCTTTCAAAGGTGTTGGGTCAAGCGAAACCTAATTCCTCTCTAATTTTAGAATCTCTTGTAAAGAAATTGGGAATTATCACCCCTATCCTTTAGAATTTAAATTCCAATCCAACCCTTTAATTATGAAAATTTTTAGAACTTATTATTTTGTAAAGAAAGCATGTTTAATTATTTCATGCTTTGTCTTCCTACTTTACTACTTGTAAATTTAATTTTGTTGTTCCAAATATTTTTTTAATGATGATTTACAGAACTACATTATTTAATGGACATTGACTACACTCTATATCAAAGGTTTCATCATGGAGTGTGTCAAAATTCAAGTTTAACTAATAACTTTGAGGAAATATAAAGTGTGTGTACACAATTAGGTATATTTTCCCTTAAGAATGTAATTTTAATTTCATACTTAAAGGGGGAAATGTAGCCACTTAATTTTGGAAATTTATCATTTAACAATGATACTATACGATTTTCACCTAAAGCATGATTTTTCCCACATTCTAGGCCTAGGTAACCTACCTTAATCTCTCTTGCATGACATGTTTCTCTATTCAAAATACTCAATCCCTCAAAGAATCAATTTCATCAATACACAATATTATATCCCTCCCATAACACATTCCTAGAAATTTACAAAATATCATAAACTATCTATTTGGGATTGAACAATCTAATGGTTTGGATAAAAATTGATGGTTTCATCCTTATCTTCCCAATGACCAATTTTCCAATTCATATATTTTTATGGATTGGTTCATATTTTATAAGTCAATATTTATGAAAAAATAAATCTACAAACACCTATAAATGCAATCGAATTAACTTATATACCTCACTTGAAAATTTTAAGAGAATACTTGTAAAATGCATTCCTAAAGAACTAAAAGATATCTTAAATCATTTAAAATAAGCAACACAAATAGGAAGTACTCCCAATTAGGTTAAAGAGTTAGAGTTCCCATTATATATACCTTCAAAGACAAGCCAAGATTAATAATACCAAGTTACTTTTTATCATTATCAAGTGATCATGTTTTCAAAGTAGTTTCATAAATATAGACATCACATGCAACATAGAAAACTACATGTGGTTTAAGGCATATTTGAAGTAGTGCTGATGTAGGTGCTACACATATTAGAATTAAACCCAAATATTAACTTTTTAAATGTATCTTACCCATGGTTAGGGTTTGAAGTTATTCAAATAATATATATGGTTTCACACATGTTTGACACTTAGGGTTTTAGAGTGAAGGTAAATATAGGGTGTTGCAAGATCACAAAAATTTATAGAGCACCATCAAATCACAATACAAAAACATTTGAAGGTGAAAAAACCATACCCCACTATTTTACATATCATACAGCTCCCTACTCACTCATATTTACACTCTATTTCTCATAATAAAGTGCCTATATGTCATTTTCAATCTCCATAGTCATTATGTACTACTAGTTCAACCTCATACCTCTATAATCAGATGAGTACATCTACACACTTCTTTGTGTTTTAGTAATATTTTTCATGTTTGATCTTGAAATTTTCTAATGAGCACGTATTCTTATTTGTGCATTGGTTTTTATTAATTAAAATGAATATATTAATATGTTTATAACCCTTTAAACCTTACATAAATAATATTAATCTTTTCCCACATCTTATTTATTCATTTTTAGGGTTTTAATTAATCAATTATGGATCAATACCATGTTAGATTCACCATGATGTAATGAATATCGGTGAAGATAAGAAGAATATGACATAAGTAATAATAATAATTATGAATATATTTCAATTAATGGAAAATTAATATTGTTATAGTGTTAACCATAATCTATTAATGGTAAATATTAAATGATGAAAGATGAAAGGAATCATGAAGATGACTTATTAAATGGTGAAGTAAGATTCATGTTGGGTTTACTTAAATGTATTTGGGATAAGAATTTTTATAAAGTATAATCTCTCTTCTCACCAATATAAATTATGATATAGGGAGGAAAATTCTAGGAACTAAATGTAAGACAAGATATATAACCAAGAGATGCAATAGCCATAGATATACAAGACAATAATCCACTCTCTACCAAAGTTGTGGGGCTCCAAAATATAGGTTTAAGATAGGGATTGATTCTTACTAATATCATGATAAAAAAATATATAATGTGCTAAAGAGATATATATTAGGATTTTAAGCAATGTTTCTATGATAGGTTATGTTTAAATCCAAGGGGTGATATAATACAAGAGCTAATAAGAATAATTTGATAGAAAAAATATGATACTCTATCGAATCGAAGGCACATGGTTCACGCATGGTGCGTGAAAGGAGGTTTGGGACTTAGCCAATTTATGCAACAAAGGTAGAACACATGAAAAGCATGATCGGTTGTGCATGGATAAGATGCCATCCTGGCAATAGGTGGCCCAGGAAAGAGCATGCCAGTGATGGAATCTTCTAGAAGATCATCATGAGATGGAGTGGAGAGCTCAGGCCTGAAGGAACATGCTCACTTGGAGGACCACATTCGACACTTGGCGATGGATCTGAGGGCACGGCAAGGTGAGTTGGTAGCATGGGAAGATGATAAATACAAGTGCCTACGGAACAAAAAAGAGAGAAGAGATAACATATAACATACAGATGGGGATATAGAGATAGAGGAAGAGATATACATATAGAGAGAGAGAGAGATAACATGGGTGAAGCTCTGCAGGATTGCTTTGCGAGTGGAACTTTGATGCAGAAAGGAATGTACTAGGCTTAGTATTGTAATTTCTTTTTCTTTTGGCATAGTTATACAAGCCTAGTGATGTGCATGACTATGGTCTGCCCTCTATGGCTCTTTGTAATGAAACAATGAATACAATGAGGTTACCTATTGCAAATAGACATGGATATCAGTAGCTTTAATGTATATTTCATTCATAGGAGTTCTCTTTCCTTGCATGCTATGAATGAATGATTGTATCTTTCTTTCTGTTATAATATATGTTATGGAGTCTGTTAAAACATCTAGTCTTGAAGAAGCTACAAGGATCTGGAGGCCATTCTGAGCCCTATGATTCTTGTATGTCTAAACTTCTTTCCTGAATACTCTTACACTAATCATAGATAAATGCTTCCCACTAAAACTCACATAAAAGAGAGACTCGGCACCCGCGCGTGCCTCGGGTGAGCACTCAGCTTCTGCTGGGTGATAGGCCGGTGCGCATGGGATTCCTTCCTTTTATAGTGGGAGTAAAATTGACTACATCTTGGTTCCATTGCTGGGACCTCTTTTCAAAGTTGTAGTGGGATATAACATGCATCATGATCTGTGTAAAGAGTAATGATGGATCGGTTAACATTGGAAAATGTTGAATCATGGTTTAAGAGCATGGAGGATGAATTTTCTCGAGATTCAACACTGGACCTGAGTTCAATACACGTAGATGGGTAGAAGAGAATCTCTACCATGATCTATATGAGACTTTTTTCTGCTGCTTCCCAGTAGAGTTATATGGATGGCTTTCAGCCTATGCATCTAGATCAAGTTGGCATTATGGATCATGGATATGGACCGAAGAAGACTACCAGAGGTTGTAGGATGCAGATCTGACATGGACCCATGTTGTAGATCATTGGTGGGGAGGAGTACTAGCTAGCTACACTCTGGAATATGCCATTTCCATGTATTCTTGCCCAGAGATTGCTGAGTTTGAGTTTCTACGAGAACCTAGAGGAACATTTCTACATGTTATTCCTCTAGCTATGAAGATATTGATGGTTACCATGAGTTTAGAGGCACTCCCAATGGCCGCTAAACCATTCTGAGTGTTGGGTAAGGAAGCTCGGGTGGAGGAAGATGGCAGATGATACGATAAAAGGAGAGGGAAGAAAGATGGCTCAAGTATGGTGAAGCACATGAAAGGGAGATTACTAGGTGATGTGAGGCTGCTAGTGTGATGGATCTATGGAGATAGATGTTGTGGGAAGGAGTTGAGGTTCACGTGGAAGATGTGGAACCTGAGCAGTCTGTGCTACCCCATCTTGGCAAGCACGTGAGGGAGACCCCTTCGGCTTCTTGGTGAGAGTTCATCACATGGAGAAAGGAGAGTCATTGGCACATATCTAAACCCACCCAGTGACCGAGCCACGCGCTTGGTTTTCCCAATCCAGGAGGAAGTATTGACCCAATTGAAACTAGTGGAAGAGATAGATCCATGCCTAGGAGGTATAATTTTTCAGTTCCTTCTTCTATGGCTGCACATATTCTAGTATTTGGAGGAGTTTTTGGACAAGGGGCAAGTGTACAAGCTTTTGGTCTCACATCAGGGAGTGGCGTGGGACAAAGTAGTGGTAGTGGGGTGCTATCACAGACCATCGGCACACAGTTTAGTGGGACCATGGGGGCTTGGCACAACTCCTACAGGCCCTATTAGACCCAGTGGTTCTAGTGGATCTGGTGGCTCTGGAGGTATAGGACCCGGTGGACCTGGTGGATCAGGTGGTGGAGGAAACACCGAGAGGGAACCAAGGCTCTGTTCAGGACAAGGACCCCAGCCACCACCTCAAGTTTTCTTTGAGATGTCTCTACATTTACCAGATTACAGGGGCATTGAGGATGCTGCAGAACATGTTCACAAGTGTGAACTACTATGGCACGCGAAAGGTATCACAACCCCAGAATGAAAGGCTAGTCAATTTGTAACCACGTTGCAAGGGCACACACATAGCTGGTATAGAAAGTATGACCCTCATCAAATGGTGGTGGATTACACTACCTTAAAGAATGCATTCCTGGCAGAGTTCCACATTCCTAGTTTGAGCAAAAAAAGCATTAGCGCTTTGAAGGAGATACAACAAGGAATGGCAGAGAGTGTGCGGGAGTATGATGCACTTTAAGACTCTCTTGTCTAAATTATCATATGATATACATCCTTCTCAACATGCACAGTGGTTTGTTGGAGGATTGATCACCCCTTTTAGAAGGGCCTTGTCTCATAAGACTTTTACAGATCCACAAAATTTGGAGGCTTTCCTTGCATGCCAAAGCTATTGGTAGTATTGATACTTGGTGTTAGCCCATTCTTGGAGGCTCAGATTGTTGCTATGGCTAAGCAGTTGGAAAAGCTATCTATGAACTCAGTCCATGAGACTCACAGTGGTTTGTGGTGCACATATTGTGAATTAGAGGGGCACGTTAAGGAAAATTTCCCCCGAGGATGGTACACATGCTGTGACATTAGACTATGAAATCTGTCATGGGGACCATGATGCAAGTAGATGTCCCTTGCTTGCAGCACGTGATCAGGAAGAATGTATCTTGTTATTGCAATATTTACACCTCCATGACCCATGATACTAAAGATTGTAGGCTCATTGATCAGATACATGAGGCCATTGATCATGGGGTGCGCCAAACCAACATTTCCAGTGGTTCTAAAAATGATGATCACCATTATGAAGAGCGCAGCAGATGGAGGCACGCATGGAAGAGGTTTTCAGGAGGATTTCATGGATGAGGTAACCATGGAGGAAGGAGTGAGTTCCCATGAGGAACATGTTTTAACTGTGGATCTACAGAACATTACAAGCATGAGTGCCCAGACTTGTTGCAGTGCTCATGGTGTGTAAGAAGCATAAGTATGAGGAGTGCCCAAAATTATTTGAGCATATGAATCAGTAGCACCGGAAGGACAAAGGTGTTGTGATGGTCAGCATCAAGAAAGAAGACATACATATGGATGCCTCGGGTAACACGGGATGAAGGTTTGGAGCTGTCTTGGTAACAACAAGGGTAGAAGCCACATGCACAAGGGAGATACCAAGATAGAAGAACCTAGTTTCAAGAGGAAGAGGTCATTCATGGAAAGTATCCAGACCCCACGCATCAAAAGGAGATATATCAGGACACCATGGATGTTATTCAAAGCTTGCAAGGGGAGATCCAGTGTCTAAAGGAGCAATCCAGGAGGGAGGAACAAGGAAGGAGAATCGAGGCACAAAAAGATGACCTGGATGAGGTCAAGGAGGTGTGTAAAATGCTAAGGTAGGAGAACATCATTCCTTTGCTAGGATCTTGGTTGAGAGAGAAGGTACCACGTGCACGCAGAAGAAGAGCACGAGAGACAAGGTCTTGCACACGTGAACCTTCCCCCTCACAGCCTCGACTATGATAAGGAGATTACATTGAATGCAGTTGTAGATGGATGGCTCCTCAACAATATACTCATTGACACTTGAGCGCGGAGGTTAATGTTTTGACTTTGGATGCATGGCATCAGATGGGGAGACCTACATTACAGCCATCTTCAAATGTGTTGTATATGGAAAACAAGACTAAGGCAATGCCCATCGGTGTCTTGAAGGATGCAGCTATTACTATTCAAGGAGCCAAGTTTACTTGGGGACTTTGAAGTCTTGGCACTCACCGAGGTGGACAATTTCCCAGCATTACTTGGGTGCCCTTGGTGTTACAAGAACAATGCGGACCTTTGGTTCAACAAAGGGTACATCAGTTTTGAGAACAAAGAGGAGTGGGTCATTATACCCCTGGTTGATGGGAAGTCAGTGCCCTACATTGAACCATTGGGAGAAGAAGTTCTAGGACAAGATTTATGTGCACTCAATCAGAGACCCTAAGATGGTACACCCTATTAATGGGGTTATCCAGTTTGAAGATGCTCAGTCAGTGAGTGATACCACCAGTCTGGCATGTGACAATTGGGTGCATGGGACTTACAAATTAATGGGATGGTAGTTGAGAGGATCGGTGACCAAGGTAACAAAGGCACATGGTTCGGCACCTTGGAGGAAAAGAACTACCCAAGTACTCTGGAGGAGCCTTCCCTGAGATCTTTCTACAGGAGATAGAAGCTCAGTGGAAGAATGAGAAGGAATGAGGGAGATGTTGAGTTACGTCTTGCTCGGCACAATAGCTCATTGGTGGGCCACACATCAAGAGAGCCTTTTAAGTGGCGCGAGGTAAGAATTTCTCTCTCTGTCATATTTTCTAGAAGTAATATACCCACCATCATCAGGGAGTACCATGGGAAGGAGCCCACCTCTTTCCATATCCAGGAATGTGAATGGGTCTAGAGAGAAGGCATGGAAGCCTTGCCACCATCCCTCTGGGTGCACAAGTTGTATTCTACACTGCAGGGTTGTGCACACATGCATGGTACATTCATTCGAGACACGCCACCAGACAAGGAATTGGCAAGAGCTCATGGCTGATCTTATTCAAGCCTTTGAGTATCGGAGTACCAAACCATCGGTTGATAAGGCCTTGCAAGGTATCAAGTGCCTTACCATGGGGGATAGTGCTAGAATGGAAGATAGGCTATTGGAATTATTAGGTGAACCAGGATTGGAGGCGTGCTTTGAAGAGATTGAAGAAACAGAAGAGTTATAGCTTGAGCATGTGTTTGGAAAAGGAGAAGGGAAAGTTAGTATATGTGATTGATGGAGAGGAGGAATAAAAAGTTTAGATGTTAACCATTCTGTAGGGACACGTGAAAGTAGTGGATAGTGTAGATGCTCCACACGTGCTTACCATGAGCCATTAAAGACAAAGAAAGTTAACATCGGTTCAGGAGAAGAACCTAAGGAAGCTATTATTGGAGATTATTGGATGGAGAAGGAAGTATCAAAGATCATTGATCTGTTGTGTGAATTCGAGGATTTATTCCCACGTGGGTACCATGAGCTAAAAGGCATTCACCATTCCTTGGGGAGATGAGGATAAAACTAAAGGAAGGTGCGCACCCGGTTAGAAAAAGGCCCTACTGGATGAATCCCAACTTACGTGTGAAGGTTAAGGAGGAAATAGACAAGATGATAGCTTCTGGGATCATTGAGGCAGTGGAAGAATCAGAATGGATAAGTCGATGGTAATCAACATCAAGAAGGATGGGCGGATTAGAATTTGTGTGGATTATAGGGAATTGAATGTAGTTTGTGTCATTGATCCATTTCGACCCCCTTCACTGAAGAAATTTTGGAAGGAGTCATTGGGCACGAAATCTATTCCTTTACGGATGGATTTTCAGGATACCACCAAGTCCAGGATTGCAAAGGAGGACTAGGAGAAGACAAATTTCACCACCGAGTGGGGAAGTTTTGCATATACGGTCATGCCCTTTGGGTTGAAGAATGCACTACTGTCTTTTCACGCATAGTGGTGCAAGCATTCCAGGACTTCATTCATAAGTTTCTCCAGGTTTATTTGGATGATTGGACAGTATATGGTCTAGTTAAGGACCATTGTGACAACTTGAGATTAATGTTTGAAAGGTGTAGGTAGTTGAGGATATCCCTCAACATTAAGAAGTGTGTGTTTTCTACACCCTTTGGGACTTTATTGGGGCATATCATATGTAAGGAGGGCTTGCTTGGTAGATCCCACTAAAGTTGTAGTTATTGTGGGGTTAAGGGAGCCTACTAGCTAGAGTGCAGTGCATGGATTCCTTGGGCATATGGGGTATTACAGAAAATTCATTAAGGGGTATGCCAAGATCATCCACACCCTTAGAAGAGCTTTACTTAGACACAAAAGTACCTTCCATTGGGGAAAGGCACATAGAGAGGGTGTTTGATACATTAAAAGATAGGCTTATTACCATGCCTATTTTATGATTTCCCTCTTGGGACAAGCCCTTCCATGTCCATGTAGATGCCTCAGGAACCACCATTGGAGCAGTACTTGCACAACCAGGTGAGGGGATTGTTGATCATCCTCTCTATTTTTTGTGAGTAGGAAGTTAACACCAGTAGAGTAGAATTATACCACAACCAAGCGTGAGGCATTGTCAATGATCTATGCACTTTTCAAATTTAGACAGTATCTGCTTGGCGACACCCTTTGTATTCTACACCGACCATATGGCATTAAAGTATTTAGTGAACAAGCCCATTCTTCAAGGGTGCATATGTCGATGGGTGTTGTTGTTTCAAGAGTTTGAATTCACCATTGTAGTGAAGCCCGGAAAAAGCAATTGTGGACCTGATCATCTATCAAGAATTGATTCAGGAGAGGATGCACAAAGTATTGAGGAAGCAATGCCAGATGTGCAACTATTTAGATTAGATTGCATGTGCCCCCTCGGATTTGGAAGAGATTGTTGTATTTTTAAAAGAAGGTGTGGCACGGATGGGATGAAGGCATTAGAAAAGAAGCAGTTGGCCATACATGCACACCCCTACATGTTGATTAGTGGAGACTTATACAAATTGGGATGTGATGAAGTTTTGCGCAGATGTGTGTTAGAGCATGAGCACTGGCCATCATGGAGGAAGCACATGGAGGAAGTGCGGGTGGGCATTACGTAGGTGATGCCACCACACGCAAAATATTAATGGCAGGTTTATGGTGGGAAACCTTGTATAGAGATTGTAGGGATTATTGTAAAGCATGTGACCACTTGTCAATGCATTGGAAAACTAGGAAGGAGGGATGAAATGCCTTTGCATCCTATTCCTAGTGCGGAGCCTTTTGAAAAGTGGGTGATAGACTTTGTAGGACCTATTACACAGTGCATGCATGTAGGACTAGGTCACGTTATGTCATCACTTGCATGGATTATCTCACAAGGTGGGTGGAGGCAGCCCCAACTAAAGATTACATGCAAGCAACAACAATGGCAAGGTTCCTATGGGAGAACATTATCACAAGGTATGGATGCCCTTTGAGTTTGACCAGTGATAGGGGTACATTTTTAAATGAGACCATGAGGATCCTGCTATCTGAGTTCATGGTGGCTCATCATAAGACTACCCTATCACCCACAAGAAAATGGAACCATGGAAGCATTCAACAAAATACTTGAGTCATACCTTGACCAAAATCTATGATGTTGGAAGATAGGATTGGGATGACAAGGTATCAATAGTTTTATGGGCTTACAGGACTACGTATAAAAGACTAAATAAAGCCACACCTTTTCAATTGGTGTTTGGCATGGAAGCATTTTTTTAGTTGAATTTATGTTACCTTCTCTGCGAATAGCACGCGCAGGAGGATTAGCCGATGAGCAAGCACTGGAAGAAAGAATTGATGAACTAATGAAACTAGATGAGAGATGATCACTTGCCCATTGGAGCCAAACAATGGAAAAGGAAAGCAAAAGGCTTGGCATGATCACCATATTAGAAACAAGAAGTTTGAGGTTGGGTAGATGGTATTACTTGTATGATTCTAGATTTTGTGCCATCCTGGAAAGTTGAAAGTCCATTGGTTAGGTCCCTACACAATCTCATACATCCTTGATTCGGGCACGTGTGCCAGTTACAAGCGTTGGATGGAATGAAGTTTCCTGGACACTTCAATGGTAGTAGGCTGAAGCCCTACTATAAATAAGTCTTCTTGGTGTTTGTAAATAAGGTAGTTTTTCCAGTTAGTTTAGAAATTTTCCTTTATGCATTTTCCTTCCCTTGTGTTTCCCTTTCACGTTGTTGTTTTGTTTTGCCTTGGGCACTGGTAACCTTATTGCTATTTTTGGAGAATTTATGAGTGTGCAGAGGACCACACATCATTTAAGTGTGGGGTGGAGAAAAGTGAAGGAGAAAAGTGAAGAAGCACGTGATTAAAAGTACCAAGGAAGTTGTGTTGAAGAGCCTTGTTGAGTAGCCCGGTTGAAAGAGAGATGAAGAGAAAAGATAGAATGGTTGGTGCCAGGATAAAGCTACTTGTAGATCCCATGTACAAAGGAAAAGGAAGCACAGTTAAAGCAACATGAGGTAGGTGAAAGCAAGAATCTGGATAGAAGAAGTGCCTTCGGCGCGTGTTGAGCACACGTAAGAGTCTCTTGTCAGGTTGGTTTACGCACCAGAAGGTTGGAGGCATTTTCACGCAGGAAGGGCACGTGAGTTAAAGAGGGTTTTCATGCAGGAAGGGCACATGAGTGAAGGCACTTGAAGATGGGATTTGTTTTAAAAATCCATTAAATGAACAAAGTATGGGGTAGGTAAAGTAGCCTTTAATGACCAGAAAAAAGGAAAAACTATAAATAGAGGGTTGGGGCACTCTCATTTTACTTTGTGAAAATGAAGAGTTGGAGATATAAGTGAGTGTTATCAGCTAGGGTTTTTCAGATTCGATCAAGTGGAAGATCTGTGTGATTAAAAATGTGAAGAGCCAGTTTGAGATTGTGAACCAGAAGGAAGGAATTACATGGGCATGGAAAGAAGTAAAAGATGTTGTCTTGTGAAGAATTTATCAAAGTTAGGGTTCAACAAACTAGGGCACGGGTTTAGAAGAATTGTATCGTGGATCTGAGATCGAAGGTTGGGAGAAGGAAAGTAGAGTAACAAGGAGAGGATTGGAGTGATAAAATTACCTCGACCATGGCACCCAAGAAAGGAAAGGGAAAAGCTAAGGCTAAACAACTAGAACCCGAGGTAGATACAAATGAAGAATGGTATGCAGAAATGTAGTACCCAGATGGAGAGTGATGATGGGGAAGGAATGGGAATCCCATTTGAGAAGCATACCGGTCAGTGACTATAATCACCACACCAACACTATAGAGAAATAAATGGCATTAGAATTGGTATGCCCAACCAACAAAAAACACCTGAAGGTTTTCCTATCTACAATGATGACGTAAAGGTCAAGTTGGCAAAGGTAGGGTTACTTGCAACTCTATGAGTTGCCTTATTTTGGGAAGCCGGATCACTTGTACCAGTGGTTGATGTCTCGGGTGCATGAGGACTACTTCCACTTTGTTGGGCACAAGATGCGCATGACTCCCCAGTTGATTTCATAGTTTACAGGCCTCATATGCGAGGGAGATAGCCTAGAAGATGACCTTGGCGATAAGGAGGCTATTCAAGAGACCATCATAGAGTATGCCTACAAGAAAGGGTCACGGTACTATGACATCTCAAACATCAAGGACCCCATTATGAAGATGGCCACACACAGTAATGAAAGTTGAATGGCCAAGAAAGATGGATGCAAGTCAACAAGCCATGGCTACATGTCTACAGGAAGATTGCAGAGGGGACTATTTATAACTTATCCATACATTGCTGAGGAAATTGTAAAGTGCATGAAGGAAGGGGACAAGATCCTCTTTGGCAATGTCCTTGCTCACCATAGTGTTTGCAGAAATTGGAGTGTCGGATGCACCAGACAAGTTTGTGTGGGAGTACCCAGCCGAAGACCCTTCGCCCATGAAGAGGTTTGAAAAATATGCATGTGATACAATGATGGCTCCCCACAAAGCACGGCTTGAAAAATGGTATACACGCTTGAGAAATGCATTCGGGGTGGAGTGGAGGATCCCTAAACAACTCCCAGCAGCCACACAGGGAGAAGCTGAGTTCATGGTGTACCAGCACTACTGCTTGGGTAGGTTCAAACTTATTGATGAATCATGGAGCCCTTGGTGCAAATTTCCTTTCACGTTCACTGCCCAATACTTCCAAGTGGGAGTGAACAATTTAAAGAATCAAAGAAGCTAAGGCTAGAGCTAGGAAAGTTGGACCGGAGCACAGGGATATGAGGAAGAAACTAAACTACCCCGAGGTAAGCACACATACATGGAGAAGTACATGTCACATGAAATCCATATGACTAGGCCAATAATGCTTCCCATCACTGGAGGATCCATGCACGCGTATACATGCATAAGGCCAAATTTGAAAAGGGTGCATACTTGGTGGATGAGATCTCAATACCTGAGGACCCCTTGGGAAAGAAGAAGCCAACATCTAAGAAGAGAGGTAGAGGAGAGGAAGGAGCACCAAGTGTGCCGACTGCTCAGATAGTGAGCATGCCTTCTACAAGTGCCAAGCCAAGCACCTATGTTCGGAGAAAGAAGTCTCTAGTAAAGGAGAAGATGCACTAGAAGTAGAGGCACCCAAACAACCCACCACCATGGAGGAGTCACAAGAGGAAGAAGAGAAGGTAGAATCTCTTGACCAGAAGACACCTCTCAGGAAGAAGCAGAGGGTGGATGAAGAAGCTGACTCGGAGGTGACCGACAGCTTGGAGAGATATCTGGAGAAGGAGAGGATGAGAGTGAAGGAGGTGGTGATGAGGAGGAAGAGCTAGAGAAAGACAAGGAACCTTTGGAACCTCATGTATTTAGTGTCTATGACTCGGAGGAAGAGAGTGGGGATGAAAAGCAAGAGTTCGTATTCACATGACGAAAAAGGTGCACAAGGTGATGAAGGCACTGAAGATACAAAGATGGATGAGAAGGATGCCATGGAGAAGCAGGGAGACATAAGTTTTACCAAGGAGTAGATAACCAAAGTGGTAGAGCGAGAAGCAAAGAAGATGCTCGAGGCCCTTGTAGACCAGGAGTTAGAGCGTAGCACAGACATAGTACTTAAGGAAGGAAGGAGGAGAGCATTGAAAAGGGACATGACAGCCTAGGAGGCCCCACTCTGACAGTTAGCTTCCCCAAAGGCACGCTTGGGTAGAAGAACTCTGGATGTAGAACAGAGGTAGATAATGGGCTATGTGGATGATTCAAGGAAGGTGCTATGCACAAGGTTCTAGAGCATGATACCCACTGAGAGACTTATAGCCATGGGATCATTTGAGAAGGAGGGCACGTACCCCAGGACCAAGAAGATGCTTTCTTGGGCATTTGAGTCCCACGTTGATGAGCCAGACTTTGAGGTCTACCAAAAGGTGCTTATCATGTTGCCAGAGTCTAAGGGAGACAACCCCTTAGTAAATGCTCAGGAGCTCTCAGACGAGCAAGTGTGCAATGCTCTAAACAAGGTCACGGTTGAAACAGAGGTGAGGCTATTCACATGGAATGACAACATAAGGGCCCTAGAGGAAAATTGGCCAAGAAGGAAGAAGAGTTGGCTAAGGTGGCCAAAAACTTAAAACAGGAGGAATTAATCAGTGTGCGTAGGCTGAAGCATGAGCTCAAGGAGGAAAAGGAAAAGGTGTAGGAGGTCTACAAAAAGTAGAATCGATAAAAAGCACCATCATTTTAAAACACCCAGATCTAACACCAATCCCCCAGAGGTACGCATCGACACTGGAATGCCTAGAAGACTTAACACGCATCCTCACCATGGAGAGATGACCCTTGGCATTGGAATCTATGGAGGAAGTGGCCACGCGCTGAAGGAGGAGGACCGGTTAAAGGTGATAGCACTTGTTGCTAAGTATAACCAAGTACTCACGAGATCAAGGTCACTTCCTAGTCTGCAGAAGCCACATATGACACATGCGTGGATCGAGATAAGGTGGCAAGCTCCTTGGTTGCCATGCTTGAAGTAGAGCTGAAAGAGTTCCAGGAAAAGAACAAGGGGAATAGGGTAGAGAGGGACAAGGTTCTGGCCGAGGTAGAAAATAAATCAAAGGTGATTGAGGCTTTAAGAAGCTCAATTAAGGCCCGGATGAAGGAACTATACCCCCAGATCACTAGAAGAATGGACAAGCTCATGGATCTGGGTAAGGAAATGGAACAGATTGTGGACACTTTGGGCACCCAGGGAGCTGGCCTAAGCTTTGATGAAGTGAGCACCCTAGTGGGTGACCTATGCTAGAAGGCTGAAGGCGAGGTCAAGTGTGGAACAAGCTAGAGGTAGATCTGCGACAGGACTTTCCCAGCCTTTTGAATTAATGTCCCCCATTCTTCATTCTTTCCCCTATTCTTTCATTCCTTATTCATTTTGTAAAATATATGTCTACATCTTGGTTCCATTGAACCAACTTGCACCTTGGTCAAGTAGAATGTTTCGAGGGTGGAGAAACAGGGCATAGTGTGGGGTGATGTTGGGCCCCTAGAAAATTGACTAAGTATGAAGGCGCGTGGGCGTGCTGGGATCCTAGTTATAGAAGGGCACGCAAGGAAAAAGTGCATAGGAGGAAGAGTTAAGAAGGCACATGGTTCACGTATAGTACGCAAAAGGAGGTTCGGGACTTAGCCAATTTATGCAACAAAGGTAGAACACGTGAAAAGCGTGATCGGTTACATGCATGGATAAGATGTCAGCCTAGAAACAGGTGGCCCAGGAAAGAGCATGCCAGCGATGGGATCTTCTAGAAGATCATCATGAGATGGAGTGGAGAGCTTAGGCTTGAAGGAACATGCTCACTTGGAGGACCACATTTGACACTTGGTGATGGATCGAGGGCGGCAAAGAAGGTGAGTTGGTAGCGTGGGAAGATAATAAATATAAGTGCCCGTAGAGGAAAAAGAGACCGAGATAACATACAGATGGGGATATAGAGATAGAGAAACAAATATACATAGAGAGAGAGAGAGATAACATGGGTAAGCTCTGCAGATTTCTGCAAGTGGAACTTTGATGCAGAAAGAAATGTATTAGGCTTAGTATTGTAATTTCTTTTCTTTTGGCATAGATAGAATAGTTATGGAATAGTTATGTCATAATCTCCATTAAGGATCATGTATTGACATTATGGTGTTTTTTCATCTTTTTTTATCACTCCTTTTATTTCATTAATGTATATTGATTTTAGCTTACTATGTTTGTACTCTTTTGAAATCTTATTAATTATCTTACTACAAATTTTAACCACCCTTTATTGATCTAGCCAAATATTTGTAAGTTTAGATTGTAATATTTTTTTGCATTCCTCACATCTATCCCCTTTCATATATACCATATCCATTTACTTTATTTGTGATATTAGATGACAATGTTTTACCTTTATTTATCCTATAATTTATTAGATGTTATTTTACCTACCTATCTTGCCCCATATTTTATTTTTTATTTCCTTGTCTTAGGTAGTATTAGATGTCATTTTAACATATTGATTTATATCACATGTTTTGATTATTGGACTCATTTTCCTTCACATTAGATATCATTTTAAATACTTATTTATAACAAACCTTTTGACCATTGCATTAATTATCCTTTATGTTAGATGGATTTTTGTTTACGTATTTCTAACACATATTTTGATCATTGGATTTATTTTCCTTCACATTATATGTATTTTTATTTACTTATTTCTAGAAAATATTATGTTTAATTATTATTTCATATTTTATGTCCTACCTATTTAACCATTTTCCTTTATAATTTTTAGTGATAGGTATTATCACATTTTTAAAGGTACAAATGAAAAAAATATAAACATGCAATGGAAGGGAAAAATCCAACATAACAACTTATAATTACTTATTTTATTATCTTGTGGGACCAGATCCATCATTCACCTTCATACTTTACACCCTTCTTATCCTTATTATTTGGTTTTAAGCCTACTAGATAAATTACTTCTTGTCAAAATACCTTAAATCATATATAAGTTTTCTATCTTTAATTTAACCTCCATTTATAGTCTATTTATATCCAAAGTAGTCTTGTTTTTATGACCCTCTCATTACCCTCCATAAAGTTATCTATACATGAGTTATTCCTACTTATCTAACTATATTGTCCTACGTATTTACATTCTTCTAGATTGGTCAATTATTTCTCAACTATATTTTTTTGACATTTTTCTAAGTTCTATAGATCTAATTTAGTATTTCCTTATATGATATCCAAACTCAACCTAGAATTTTACTTGAACACATTATTACTTCCTACTTTTAGGCTTGCTACTTAATTTTAACACCTTTCTAACATATCATAAACTATTTAGACCTAACCTAACTATCCTCCTTATACCTTCCCTAGCAACCGCTTATTATCTTGTGTAGACTATCTAGACATTACATAATCATATTATGTGGACATGTTGTATCACCCTTATTATATCTCCCATAGACTATATGAACGACATATTCTTCATCTCTAAACCTATCATAGTACCCGCCTTTATGATATATTCTCTTATATTTTTACATACCTACTTATATAGTCACTTGTATATACTTGCATTGATTCCTATCATTTTTTTATTGTATCATTATGGTTCATAAGAAGATATACACCATTTACAATTAAAATGAGAGGTAACATACATAATTTTTCATATAAATATAAATTGAGGTAATTACACTTCATTTGGTGGAATATTGTTTATTACTACACTTATAGTCATTTCATTTGATTTTTGTATATCATGTTTATTTTCGAAGAAAATATCATGTTACACTATTGTGACACATGACGATCCTTAGGTGTGGAATATATACATATTCTTTTATATTACTAATGATGTATCTATATATTTTTTTAGCACATTTATTTCCTTCAGTGTATTTGACAAGGAGCATAGTGGGAGAACATTTTATTTGGTTGGCTATATGTCGTGAGAAATTAATTATGTGTATCATCACCCTAGATTTACCGAACATGCCTCTTTATTACATTCATACTACTTTTCTTTCTATCTCTTTATGATAACTTATTATACTTAGTATTACCTCACATTTTCCTATAATAAATTTAGATCCCATTTATATCACCTATATACATCATGCAAGTGTTTTCTTTACCTCCATTCTTTTTCCTCCTAATACCTTTTGGATAGACTATTTTTGGTTGATTACGTTGGCTATGGTCAATACATTAACTAGACCATTATTTCAAAATGACTACATTGACCATGGTTAATGTTATAAGGTAAGAGAGGAAGAGGGAGGGGAGAGAGAGAGAGAGTATAGTATCCCATTATCTATATTAGCTAATACAAAGTATCGCAAATATTTTCTTTGTTAATATTATGCATATGTTGACACTTTAAATGGAGACAGATTTGTTGAAGAAGCTATATTAAAATATTCAAATGATATTTTTATTTTAAGTAATTATCTTTATTTTGTGCTAATATAGTTTATGATATCTATTAATCTCAAGTTTATGCTTAATTTGATCTTATCTATATTTATAATGCCTTGTGATTGATATATATATATATATATATATATATATATATATATATATATATATATGTTGTTTCATTTTCGATTTTAAAAACTAATTGGATTTAGTGAAATTGAAGGTAATTTAGGAATGAGTTGTTTGACTGACTAAAACATTACAAATTAAATTACATTATTGTATGTGGATTGGAGCCTATGCTATTTTAACATGAGATTAGTTAATATTAATGAAAATTTCTTGAAATATTATGATAATATAATTAATATTTCTTACAAGTATATTTTGAATGTTGATTCTTGATAAAGTTAAGTAGGAATTTGTATGAGAATAATAAGTAAACTTTTTAAATTAATAATGAGATCATGTTTTGGATATGATTAGTTCACCTTATTAGTAAACCCAAAGATGTATTCCCTCACATACAAAATCCCTTAGAAGGTTTGGATTTATTTATATTTGATTTTTATTCCTATTTTTATTTTTAATCAATTTATGATATGATTTAAAAGTTTTAAAGCCTTATTAATCATTAGGGAAATCAAAACTTCATGATTCGAACCCAAAAATTTGGGAAATTGTGATCTAGAGGACATTATGATGTGCATATGTTCCCTAAACCATGGCCACCGAGAATTATATCATCTTGAGAGCTTTCCGAAGATATAAAGAACATGAAAAATAAAATTCAGATGCAAAATTTATAGCAGGTCAAAGATGGTTAAAAAATGGTTCAAACTTGGTCAACTGTCTAATCAAGACATGACACGTGGCATAAGTAAACAATGGGAAAATTTTACAATTTTTTTTTGGAATTCTGGTCTTTTTCACTCATAAACAGATGGGTGGGCCCCGTTATTTGCTGGCTAGGGGCCCTCATCTAGGATTGACACACTTTTTGAAGGAGGGTTTCCTTTTCCACCTTTTCTTCATATTTATAACGTCATAATTTTTAATAAATATTCCTTATATTGTTAGTGTAGGATGAATGTGGGAATTTCATTGTAGGGTTGAAATCATTTGCATCATGTCAAGACCGAGCTAGTAAAGAACTCAACGAGATGGGCATATTGATTGGTAATGCATTGTATATGGGCGAGGTTACATTACTTGGTGGTTAACTCACCACGCCTTAGAGAGCTCACTCTAACCGTGAAGCCCACACATTTATGGCTATCTACAACAGCCCTACCACCCACATATATGGCGATGAACATGTCAACCAACACATTGGATCAAAACTAGCCATAACCCATGTGGTTTTACAATGACTCAGCCACGCATATGGGTAGTTCAAACCAATAATGACTCAGCCCAACCATCTAGGAAACCAAATCAATGTATAGTTCACCACATATGTGGCTCAATAGCTTGATCCTAACCATTTGGGGGCTTGACCAATACAACAACGCCACATATACATTGTGTGATTGTTCCAAACAAACCCACCAATCAACATGGGAGAAAACATTGCTTATATGGATTAAGCCACAAAATAAATGGGTGACCCATTCTATATTTAAACATCTAACCACCCACATCCCTAATAATGTGGTATTTATCCCACTATTGGGAAAACCTATATGCGGAGGAATAGGTTAGTGGGGTTTGAGACCATAACCTATGATATGACAAAAGATCAACTCATTGGTAGAACATGAGGGCTAAAAAAGAAATAAAATGAGCTCCTTGATATTTAAATTAGACTTTTTGCTAGAATATGAAAGGGAAGAGCCAAACCAATTTACAAAAAAACATTAATTTTGAGGAACTTACACTCAAAACCAAAGCTCAAAGTGAACTAGAGATTTTTTCAGAATTATGATACGCTCATGAAAATATAATTATATTTCCATTTTGGATATTTAGTGATTTTATTTTATGCTGCAGAAGTCACTTGAAGGAAAAAAATCCTAAGGGAAACACATCTACAAGTGATTCAGGAAGGTGAAAGATAAGTCTTGAGTTTTGTCGGGTCTTTCGAAGGTCTGAAAACATAGTGTTGTAGGTTTTGATCTATTTTTGTTAATTGTAAGGGTTAATTGTACTTGCAATTCAAACAATTTTAATGGATTGGTTGTAAATGAAATTGGGGACGTAGTAATTTTGAACCTCATAAACAACCTCTATGTCAAAGTTCTACATTTACCTTTCATTTTTCTAATTATTTGCAGTAATTAAATTCCTAATATGAATGTGGATGCATAAATAATCAGTATTTGATGATTTTGGGAAAATTGGTGAAATCAAAAAAGTGAATTTTGTGGCTTTGATCAAACAGTAAATTAGAAAAAAATTAGATTATTGATCAATTTTGGAGTAATTAAATTGAAAATTGATTAAATTTTAAGATCCTAAAAAAGCAGTTTAAAAGTGATTTTTTTTTTTTTGGATCAAATTTATTAGTTATTTTGAATTTTTATATATGAAATTATGCTTCCTCATTCAAATATAACATTGATTTTCATCAAATAAGCCATTTTTCATGTTTTATGGGATAATAACGAAATTTTGAAATGATGAATATGGATGTGGAATATATGGAATAGTGTCATATTGAATTTTACATTTAGATTTTTAATATGCTAAAATCTAACATTTTATGTGGATTTAAGAATAAATACTTAAGTATATACAAAAATGGAAATCGAGTCGATTGATGTTTTTGATCAAGTTTAGTATCATAGTAGGATTTTTGAATATTTTCTAACATTTTTCTACTTTGGATTCTTACATTGATTCAATTTGTAATTAGATATACATGTTACAATAGGATAACCATGGGAAAATATCTTAAAAAGGAAAGACTTAAGGATCCTTAATCCATTAAATGCCAAACTTAGGAGGAAAAATCTTAAATGAGAAGAAGATGAAAATCCTTAGAGGATGAAAATCAAGAGCTCCAAGAGAGATCGCAACTTGAGTTACAATCCAAGGATGAGATCTTGGAAAAATATCAAACTAGTGAAAAAGTGGAGGAGAAAGAAAAAAACCATCAAGGGACAACCCTCCATCACGATATACAAACCACTTTGTGGTATGAATTGTAAGTGAATCACCATATATTATTTCCTCCCATCAAGAATCAAATGTTGATTTTGGTAAATTTGAGAAACATACTAAAGGTATTAGATCCAAGTTACTAAATAGGATGGGTTTTTATAAAAATAACCTTGAAATCAATGGATAGGATATTGCTAATCCCATAAAACTAGAGGAAAGACCTCGTTATGCATGTTTGGGATATAATAATGGTAAGAGAGATGTTGGGTAATGCTCCAAAATAGCTTAAGAAAGACATGATTTAAAATAAGAGCCTATGACACTAGAACACCAAAAATAGCCTATTCTAGGTAAAGTTTTTTTCAATCCTGCTAACAAGGATATTGTTTCTTAAAAAACTGGACAATCCTCATAAAGTGATTGAGGGAGTGAGTGCAAGTTGAAAATAGGGAAGGGACATCCTTCCAAACATGCAAAAATCATCCAAAGAGGATGCAAAACATCTCTAAAGCAAGGTGAAAATTCAAAAGGAGAAGATAAAATACTTTCTCCTTGTCATTATTGCACAAGTGATAGGCTTAGAAATTATGGACGAGGTAAATACTCCAATGTTCACCTTGATTATGTGAAGGATGGATAAGTAACACATAATTTTTGGTATTCATCTCCATGTAATTTTTTGGATTAAATAACCACTATGTATATTTAGAAAGGAAGATTATTAAAAATGACTCTCCAAAAATGAGATGAGATATAGGGAATAACAATAATTATTATTATACTCATTGTACATTGAGTAAACATTGGATTGATTTTTTTGGAAACTTCACCCATAACTTTATGTGAAGAAAGTGGCACAAACACCAACAGTATAATGTCATGAATAAAACCATTTATCCAGTTAGAAACCTAGTAAAAGGAGAAACCCATAAAGGATCATACATCAAAATGTTTCAATGAGATAGTTCTTGCCTTTATGGATATTTTCTTTAGTAGTTGAAATTTATTTAGCATAACTAATTGTGTACCTCCTATTTATATTTTTTTATCAAGCATGATATAAAATAACTCATTGGTTGAATAAAATGTGGAGGTAAAATATGGAGGAATTATTCAATTAAAAAGCAATAATATGAGAAGCTAGTTATAATTTTTATCATTTTGTTTTCATGTGCATGTTAACATATAGATTATCATGATTACTTACCATTTCTTGTAATATTTGACAAGATGGGTAAATATATTCTCCAAATCAGTGTTTAGGTATAATAAATAATGTTTTTGATATACATTAGCATTATTTTCCTTCATTTTAAAAATGAAATTTTAAAACATGTGTAATTTCTTGAATGCATTCTTGTAAGACCCTATATCAGAAATATTTATAATGGAAGAGTATTTAAAATCCATGTCTATTTGTAATTATGTATAAGAACCGAAAAGAGGGAAATGTGTACAAGTATATTTTAATGAAATATGGGGATGATAACATACATCAATGGAGTAACTACTTTGTATGTAATGTGTTATTTTGCCTTTGTTTTTAAGTAAGGAGAATCTACAAAAATCATATGTTCATTATATCTTGTGTAGCAATGCATAGGATAAAAAATTCTCTAGAAGGTAACAAGACACTATGGGTGCAAGATAGTTATTAGTGATAGGAGGGAGTTGTGAAACTTCTTTCTCACCTGTTGTAGGCTCCAATTTGGGATAATTAGTCTATGAGAAATAGGAAAATAAGTACTTTAGTACATGTTGGTACATTCTTAGACACAAATGTGTCACGAAAGAAATAACCCCTATCGGGAGAGACAACTCTATCATGTAAGGGATAGAACATATCGGAAAGACAACTTCGTAGTAGAAGAAATAGCCATGTTACGGGAGAGACAACCCCCATTGGGAGAGACATCCTTGTACTTAAGAGAGATAATTGCCAATGATCATAAATCAAGGTGAAAAGTTAAAAATTCATTTTGGTGATGTTTTTCTCCTAAATTTCTAAATAATTTGCAGGAAGAGATTTTACTTCACATAAGAGAAGGAAATCTAGAAAATGAAGGAATTATTCATTCATATATTTTCTAAGAATAGAAACTTTTGGTGGCACAAAAAAATTAGGAGGAGGTTTAATTCATAGGATATTCACGGTTAATTTATTCTCAAATATTCTATAAATTAATTAAATACAAAATATCTTGTTAAGTTTTTATATTTCCCTTGGAATGGAGAAAAATGGACATTGCATGTAGAAGATACATTCCACTAAATTTTCTCTCCAACTAATAAAATAAGACCATGGATTACATAGTGCTAATGTGGCATGTTGTGAACACGACGAGTGCATGAGTGTGGTATAAAAAGGTGGATGATTTTTTCTATGTAAAAATTTATTTTGTAGCCTCTTGTCTTTGATGGAAAAGGTCGCGTCCCACATTGTATGTAGGTTGGGGGCCTAGTAGTTAGTGGGGCCCACTCTTTTTGAATGGGTGACCCTACCACCTATTTTCATATTATATTGTATGTTTTTTAACTTATAAACCCATTGAAGACCATATTTCTATGCATTTGGGATAATTCCAATAGTGTTTCCAAATATCCCTAATAATCTTGATGAGATGGAGGATGGGCTAAAGGAGGTTCACGATCTATCTACACTACCATCTTGAAGGCCAAGCCACCTCACTACATTACCAAATCATATGATCTGTTAGAGTAGGTCTTTACCTTAGCTCATGTTCACCTAGGAACTTTATTTACCTTTATTGTATTTATCCTCACCCACTTATGTGTGTGGATATTTCTTTTATCTTATTTAGATATTAGGAGATATTATCTAGTTGTTAGGTATAGTTCGTTCCTTGATCTATGGTATTGACTAGTTATTTCCTTGATATATGGTATTGACTAGATCCTTGATGTCTAGTTCTCTCCTAAATATATGGTCTTGACTAGTTCTTTGATGACTAGTTATTTCCTTTATTTATGGCTTATCTACGACCTTGACGGGTTCTTAGATTGTTATTCCTTGCCTATTTAAGCAAGGCCCATTCTCAATGTATTGCATTGAGTTCCATAATAATATATGATATTACTTCTCATTTATTTGCAAAGGTTTTATGTAAAGTTATTCTGGTGAATTGCTTTCATCTTATTAGTCATGGTGTTTAATTAGCATTTGTGTTCTTGGCTTGGTACGATCTGGTTTCGTTCCTTTCATGCTCAATCATTCCAACTAAGGCTAGATGAATGGACAACAAAACAATCAAATCACCTCACCAACCAAGAAAAGGGAAAGATACATGCCAAGTCATCATAACTTTGCAAAATTACCACCAAGTCTAAGGGAAAATCAATCACCAAGCTCCACGAGCTCAACAATTGAGCCCTCCATTCAACATTTTCAACTCATGGAAATAAACAGCTAACCACGGACCAAGATAATTTGCAAGCCAAGAAGTCTCATAAACATAAAAATCAAGCACTTGGCCTAAGCAAAAATCATAGGGACTGTAAAAGGATTTTAAAATCCTATTATATAAACCGAATACCGCATGTTGGATATTTTCCCCATATGGAAAATAAAAATATAAGAAAGCATAAACAAATCACATGGGATTCAAACCCCACAACTATCACGTCCCATTTAGGTACCTTACCATTCATCCATCTATCCAACTTAGTATATGTAATGGGAATTTTGTGATTAAGTTGTATTCCTAGATTTAAAATGCCCAAAAAAAAAAATTATTAGATGAGGATTTGACCCCTTAACTAATGGTGTAAAAATAAGGATCTGATTGTTGAGCTAGAAGCTCAAAAGTGATATAAAAGGACCTGGTTGACATTTTAAGGATACTATTTATATTACATGTCTAATTTTGGATAGAGAAATCCCATTTTTGGGAGAGAGCAACAAGTACAAGTATAGTTTTTGTAAGAAACATCCATTGGGCACTTCCTAGAGATTGATACTAAAGTATTTACAGGTCCTAATGCCCATTTTGAATAATTTGATGTAAGAAATTTTTGTTCCTACAACATTTTAATAGAATTAGTTTGTATTATTAGTGAACATGGAGATGTATTCCCTCACGGATGAAATTCGTTATCAATTTTGGAGTTACATGTCTCTAATTTTTATTCCTATTGTTGTTGTTAATCAATTTATGATCTAGTTTCAAGTTTTTATGCCTTATTAATCATTAAAGGAAATCAAAATTTTGTGATTAAGAACCTAAAAATTAGGAAATTAATAAAGAGTTATTTTTATGGTTTCCCGATGAAATTGGTATTCCTCATTTAGATATAACATTGGTTTTCATCCAATTAATCCAATTTTCACGTTTTATGGGATAATAACATAATATTGTGAAATTATGAATATGGATGTGGAATTGATTGAATAGTTTTGTATTGCATTTTTACATTAATTTTAGAGTTTCAATATGCCAAAATCTAATGTAATGCATGGATTTGAGAATAAATAATTAAGTATCCATAAAAATGAGAAGTCGAGCTAGGCCGGTTGATTTTAATCTGTTTTCGGATCAATATCAACCTTTTAACATTACATAAATACCTTAGGAGACATAAGTATGGATTTTATCATAGAGGGATATTGAATCCATTTTTGTAATGGAAGATAATTTGTCAAATTTTGCAAATTTAATTTCTTACAATAAGACCAATGATGCAACACAAATTGTAATAATTTTCTTTATGGATATTGTGAAGCTACATGTATTGCCACACAATATAGTGTCCGATAGGTATGCAAAAGTCGTTGTTCATTTCTATAAAATGTTGTGGATGAATTTGGATACAAGGTTGCAATTCAATTCAATATACCATACTCAGATTAATGGGAAGACACGTGTTATGAATACAATCCTTAGATATTTTCTCAATTTTTTTGTTAGAGATAAGACAAGAACTTTTAATTTGGATTTAGTGTAAGAAGAAGTTTATTACAATAGGAGTATAAGGAAGACATCATTCTAAATCATTTATGGGAATAACCTAATATTATTTATGGAGTTGATATACTTAGTGCTCAATGAAGAAATGAGTGAAAAATTAGGGGATTTTGTAGAACACTTGAATGCTATACACTAGAAAGTATGTAATTAGTTAGAAAAGATGAATGTGCAATACAAACAAAATGTAGATGAGAAAAGGAGATAAATTTAATATCAAATTGGAGATATTGTCTTAGCACATATGTAGTAGGAAAGGTTTCCTAATGGAACATACAATAATATTGAGTGGAAGAAAATAGGACCATGAAGAATCATTAGGAAGTGTATGTAGAATAGGGAAAATTTTAGCGGTGAATATTTGTAGTTTGGCAAATAGTAGAATTTCGGGAATTTGATTTTGGTGAATTTTACAAAGATGGAATGACCCAAGTTTCGTCAAAAATTCCACAAACAATAATCTATCCCATGTGAATCGCCAAGGAATTTCCAATCCCAATGTATATTTTTATATTAAATCACCGCGTGATCGCGCATGAGGATTTGAAAACATTATTGTTTCACCAAGAAATCTATGGAACCTTATTGGTTCTTTGGGCTCATTCACCGACATGCATGGGAGTTTTTTTCTAGGAATTGGATCAAATTTTCCATACACACACACACACACACATAGGTGATGTTTTCCCACAATTTTCCAATTTGCAAATTTGTGAAGTAGTAGAAAGGGATTTAGTGAATCGGCATATTACAATTTTCTTACAAAATTTCAAATAAATCTAGGTCTTTTCAAGGTCCTGACTACTACATTGTAGTTTACATCCTAGAAGAACTTACTACAGTGAGTCCTCAGTCTATTTGAGACATGTTTTCTTTCATGTCACATTGTTTTATCTACAATTCTGCCTTTGTAAGTTATTACAAATCCTAAACATCCTCATCCTCATAACCACTATGATTTTTTATGTCATCTAGAATAGTCCTCCACTTGTAGAGAATCATAACTAGTTTTCCTATCTTAGATACATCTATGTAAAATAAATATATATATTTTATATTTAAAATCACTTCATATATCTCCATGAGTTGTTGCTTTGTATATTCCTTGCTTTATCAATGTATCTTCTTTGAATATTTTTGTTAATGTTCTCTCTTCTACAATATATATATATATATATAGAGAGAGAGAGAGTTATCTTTGCAGATTTCACTTTCCATTTATTCCATGACCATGGCATATGTTAGAGTCCATTGTTATGAAGTGTGGCAGAATGCTACCACATGTACCACCATGGACCATTAATCATTGTCTGTGACACTGTCTCATCCCACAGAGTGGACCCAAAGGATATATAAAAACTACTACATTCCTCGGTTTCAAGTTCTCCGGGGAATTTCCTTGGGAGACTAATAGAATGGAGACGTGTGGCACGACCTCCTGGGATCTGGTACCCACTCTAGACCGAATAATTATCAATTACAGCTCATTCCACAGGGTTCACGTATGCTAGGAGGATTTGGTTGGGAATGGGAGGTTAACGAGAATGATGATAAACAATAATGTTTGAAATAGATACCATACAAAGATGTTTAAAATGAAAATTTAAAGAAATGCAAAAGGGAAAAAAGTTACAACAATGAACCAAAAGAAAATAATTAGAATTTAGAAAAACAAAAGAACAAAAATAACAATTATGGGAAAAGTACATAATTTTTTGACAAGCATTCTTACTTGTTACCACCATTTTCCTCACTACGATGTACTTCAAAATTTTAAACCATGGAAACATAACATATTGAATGTACTCCAAGCATGGATTTCCTTTAACAATATTAGGAGTATTAAATGATTTCTTTATCTTCACATTCCCTTCTTCATGTGAAAATAATTGTGTTATAAATCCATCATAAACTCGTATAGTAATATTAATTTGCTTTTATTAATGTTGAGGAAAAGTTGGAATCTATCTTGTTGCAAAGTGTGTGTCACTTGTGTTTTCACCGATGTCAAGTGGTTTATGTGATCTAGGTATGTTGGATAGGTGACCTAGGGGTATCTAAAGGTACTACATGTGTTTTTGAGTCTCGAAAGGTGGTATGAAGGTCAAACAAGGTCCATGAGGTAAGTAAGGTGTGTGTCATGTGTCATAACATGCCCAAATGGTTTTGTCATGTAATTTCTAGGTCAAGTCAAGTCATTCTAGGATTTGGACTAATGAAAATATATATAATGTTTGTATCATCATGAGGTGGAACATGAGGTGTAGAAAGAGAAACAAGAGACAAACCAAGTGAATGAGACTGAAACATGTCAATATGGAGTTTTCTTAAGCCAATCCATAAGCAAGCAAGGTGTGAAATGTTGACCCAATGTGTGATGATGCAAAAAAACATAGTGTGAGCATGTAATGATGACATATGATGTGTACAAGGCCTCACAGGTAGCTATTGAAGTGTTTTAGGAACTTCTACAGGTCAACATAATACAACAGCTAGGAATCAGAGACCAAAGGGAACCTAAATGAGATGGGATGGAAAGATTCAAGATGAACTAGATAAAAATATCACTTGGAGGTGTTATAGGGATGTGTCCTTAAGGTGTGAGAAAATTTTTAGAAGTTGAGGATGAATATTTTGCAAGGTGTGCAAGTATCTCAAAATCGGGCTTTTAAAGTATGTAATTTGACCACCAAACTTCTTAGCGAAGTCAAGAAACATTATGAATCCTCCTTTGGATAAATCATAAGATACAAAAATGAATTAAGTTGGGATGAAATTATGGTGCGAAATTTATTTTTGTGATTTCCTGAGTATTTTAGAAGTTCTATTCATTTTTGTAAGCATGTATGTAGCCTTCCAAACCCCAATTCTGACCAGTTTTGAGAGATTGAGTTGGTTAGGTGACCAAAATAAATTGTTTTATTTGAAAAATATTATAATATATAGAGGACACATAACATCACATTTCCATGGTGACTTGGCTTCTTGACACTTGGTGGGCCCCACTCAAAATTATGATTTTTAAGAAGATGTCCGTGTACAGTAAAACTTGCAAAGGAAGATATGCTCAAATATAAAGTGTTTGTTTTGAGAAGCTAGTGAAGTAAAATGAAGGTAACCATGTCAAATTGCATTGTATGGATGTTTTTTCTTGACTTTATCATTCATGTTATGTGTAATATGATTTTTTGAATTGCATGTTTCAGTTTTCATAATTCATTTCTTGCTTAAAGGTGATTGAGCCAAAATTGCTCTTTTAGGCCTATTTGAGAAGCATGTCTGAATGGGTATGAAGATGAGACTCTCTCCATTTGATCTATGATTAATATGAGACTCTCTCCATTTTATCTATGGTTATTAATTCTTGAACATGTTTTATAAATCCAAATTGAAGTGTTGGAGGTGATAGGGATCTCTGAAATTTCTTTGGAGGTGTTTGACCACATTGTATGGAAGACTAGTTTTTGTGTTTTCAGGACCAGCCAAACCAGTTGCAAAGATCCAAGTTTTTGGAAGCCTTTTCCATGAATTGGATCATAATGATAGGTGGATGAGATATTATACTACATGATATTTGCATTCATAGGTTACTTTACTCATCATGAAGATATTTGAGGTATATATCACTTAATTCTTGAAGATGAAATTCGAGTTGATGAAACTAGCTAGGAAAGTCTTACAAAATGGTGTTTCTTGATGTGTTAATCCTTGATTTGGATATTTCTAGTAAATTTTAATTAAATAAGACATCATAAGATTCATTTTGATATATGAATTTTTCATGAGGATAAGTGGAATTGGTCTAGTTAGATGGTTTTTCAGGATTATTTTTGTAGAAGCTGATTTAGGCACACCTATGAGCCTAAATAAGTATCTTGGATAATGTGGCAAGTTTACAAGAATACAAGAACATTATTTTACTTTGTGGGACCATGAACCACTTGAATACAAATCTGATATACTTGTGGAAAAGTTTTAAGAGCTAGAAGACAAAATAATGAGTGATTTGAAGAGTCATGGAAAGTGGAAGGTCAAAGGTCATGTCTAAGAGGTATATCTATTCATGTAAGCTCATTTGTGAGATGAATTTTGAAAAAACCATTTCTATTAATTTGAATAAAACTTTTCTACAAAGCAAAACCCCTTGGGCATAGCCCAAAACCCCTAGAAGTCTCTTCTAGGTTTGTAGTTGGTTGGAGTTTCATGAGGAGGATGTGAATGAAGAAAAATTGGTGATATCTTTGTTGGTTGTAATCTGATTTTTGTTCAAATAAAGAATTTTTCTTATTTCCTTTATATATTTTCATCTTTTGATGAGTTTTATTTGATTATGATCCAACATTAATGTATAAAAGTATATGTTTGATGTTTTGAAATAGAAAAGTGAAAAGATTTATTAAAGGACTGATTCACCCCCCCTCTCAATCCCTTGTCAATTATAACAATTGGTATCAGATAAGGCCCTTGGGAGAAGCTTTAACAAGCTAGAGGGAGATCTTTGGTGACAAGGATGGGAGATATTTATCAGATAAGGAATGGAGTAGACTTATGTTAAGAACTATTACAAAAATTGTGTACATCTCATGAGGAAGTCATCAAGTTTATGCAGAATCAACTAAAAGTAGCTCTAGATGAGAAATAAGAACTAAATAAATAGAATTAAGAATTGGATAAATAGTTAAGCATCATGAAAATTAAGGTATCATCTTTTAATAGAGCTCAAAAAAACTGAATAAGATATTAGGAAAATAAAAAGCATATGGTGATAGAATGCAGTGCAGTGTTTCATAGAAGGATCATGAAGGAGAATAAAGTAAGGGAAATAGTTCAAAGTATTCATATCTTAAAAGATCCTCTATCAATAATCCTAATGCATTTAGCCATGTTTATTTTCATGGAAATTGATACGAGTGTGGTGTTTATGGTCACAGGATAGTTTTTGTATTTTTAAGGTCTAGAAGAAGGATGATGGCAAAGGAAAGGAACTCTGTGAAGAAAAGAAATAAGAGTAATCTCAAGACAAGAAGGTAGGTGATCTGAATTATATAATTTTCATGAGAAAGTACATATTACAAAGTATTGCACAAATTATCTATCAAACACTATAAGGCATATCAACATATTCAATGGCTATTGTTATGCATTTAATTAATTTGGTCACAGGATTTTAAGTGCAAGGAGTACAAGTGGAATTTTTAGGTGCCACAAGGTAGGACACATTGCAAGGTTCTGTGATGTAGGTAAATTGAAGAAAGAAATTCAAAGACCCAAGAAGAAAACATAGAAATACAAGAAGAAGGAAGAAGCTAATCAAAATTCTCAAAAGGATCCCAAGAGTGTGACTGATCAAAAGAAGAAGTATGTTGTGAAAAATAAAGAATCATAAAAAGAAAAATCATTCATGAAGAAAACATATAACATCTCTTGATCTCTTTCAAATGTAATAAGTCTTGTATTATTGTCTATATTTCAATAAGATGGTGCAAGGTCTTGTTTTCAATTTATCAGGTGTCTTAAGATCTGTATTTTGTGTCATGTACTAAAAAGAAAAGTTTGAGTCTATGTATTTATTAAGAGACTTAACTCCTTGTATTTTCAAATATGAGAAAGAAGTTTAATTTCTCATGAAAATGTTATGTGCATAGTTTTGACCTATGTGGTTAAATTTTCCCTTTGGCCTAGATAGTTATTTTGGCGGACCTATGGAGTTCCTTTGCATAGTTTTGTCACCAAATTCCCTTTTCCAGAAGCCTAAATTAGATTTTGAAATGTGCCTAGATAGAGTTATTTTGAAATCTAGTACTTACTAAAGATTTTTACTTTTAAAAACTCCATCAGATGGGAAATTTCTCCCCCTTTCCAAAAAAGGTCAAGAAGTTTGCACTTTTTCACCAAAGGGTAAGTTAGCAAAAGTGACCCGTGAGCCCGCATGGAGAAATGGAGAGATAAGTCCCACATTGGCAAAAACTAAGTTTTGGGATTTGAAGGAATAATCCAATCGAGAGACCACCACGTGTCCTCGGGGTACAGTGAGCGGTGGAAGAAATTTTTGTTTTGAACCCTTTGTCAAAAAAGGGTTAAAGGTTCAAGTTTTTCCACCCTCCCTTTGGGCCCGTGCATCCAAGAAAGACCACCATGTCATCATCAGGTGGCAACGGACCCATGGACCCGTGGAGAAAATCAAATTTTGTGCCAAAAGTTCAAAATGTTAAATTGAGCCCCGCCCCTTATCTAATCAGAAGGTGACACGTGTCCTAGTCAAATCGGGAGGGACCCACGAAGAAATTTGAGATTTTGAACTTCTCACCAAAAGGGCTCAAATGGTTGTTTTTGGACCACGTTTCCTCATCCAATCAGAAGGCGACACATGTCCAACCTTTGGTGGAGTTGCGGAGGGGCGGAGGAAATCGAGAAATCACCTTTTTCCCAAATGTTGGGAAACATTTTTTCCACCTGGCTCATCGTTTCTCTAATTCTGACACATGTAGGGTCCCGATTTTGAGGTAAAAAAGAGGGAAAATGGTTTATTTACATCTACATCTGATCTTTTTATCACCATTTTTGGCTCGAGCTCTGTAATGGATGAATGTGGATCATTTTTGTCCTTCCTTCTCTGTTTGTGGTCATTTTTTTGTGGAAATGCATTTTGGGTCTGTTTTGGAACAAAATCGATGATTTTCACAGGGAATATGATTGATTTTCGAAGAGATAGGGTAATCAGTTGTTTGCGAATGAAAAGGAGAAATGTGCCAACTAGGAACTCAAATGTTTTGGAGGCAATTACAAAGGTGAAATGATGAGGGAAAATGGATAAGGAAACCACCATTCATCTCTTCCCAAAAGAAATCACGTTTGAAATGATGAATTTCAACCTTTAGGGCATCTACATTTTCCATGAGTGCATTCTTGTTTCTGTCTCTTTCCAAATGAATCTCCAACAAATTTGATCCCATTGGGATATTCTTTCCTTGGAGGTAAAGAAAAGATGAAATAGGTTTGTTATAAAAACATGCTTTTCCATTGTATACGGGTTCTGGCATTTTGAAAGATTGTAAAAAATTGAAATTGCTCAATATAAAAGTTTTTTTATCTTCCTCTACTATTTTCTTTCACTTCTAGCTCTTAATTAGTGAATTGTTCATCTCTGCATGCAAAGAAACTTTGTGCTCTTGTGTATATGATCTCTGGAACTTTGTGTCTGAAGATTGATATGTATTGTGAAGGTGAATGATCCCATTCGCATTTTCTATTTCAATACAAGTAAGGTTATACTCTGAAATCTATATATCTAGAAATTATTGTTGTTCTTCCCCCCCCCTTTCCATCTTCTCCATTCTTTTGAGCCCTTTGTATTGATGACATTTTGGTATGAAATCTCTTAAAGTATCAGGAATCCACATGATGAAAGTTGTGTATATGTATATAAGTCTTTACTTGCTTTCAATAAGGGAACCTCTCCCATTAAAGAGGAGGGACTTGTTGTCCCTGACTATGTGGTTTCACCCAAAGTGCAAATCTGAAACCCAACATTTTTTGGTGACTCTTCTGGGGAATCCATTGTGAAGGATTTCCAGTTTTGAAGAATTACTTCTTGATCATCTTTGATCTAGTGACTCCAAGATATACTAGGGGTAGAAGAACCCTTGGGGAAGAGAGATCCTCATTTCCAGCTTGTTGGACAACCAAGGTTTCTCTCTTCCTTCATCAACAAGAAAAAGAAGAGGAGAAATATCTGCAAGCACTCCTCCTGATAGAGATAAAACTTCTGGGAGTGATAGTCCTCAAAATCAGATCAGTCCCAATCTGCATGCTCTGATCCTTGCTGGTGTTTTGTTCCTCTCCAAACAATATTTCCAAGAATGGTAGCTCCTCTACCTTGGGGCCAAAGGGTTGGGCCTCTTGCTCTTCCCCAGCCATTGCATGAATTTCCTAGAGGCAATAGAAAGAATTTTCCCAAATTCAGAGGTGATGGGAAAGTTCATCCAGATGAACATATATCAGCCTTCATTATTGCTTGTGGTGTTCTTGGCATTGAACATGAGGATGTCTCTATTAGAATTTTTGTGGAGACATTGCAAGATAATGTTGTTGATTGGTTTTATCACCTGCCTACTAGATCTATCACCAATTGGAACACCATGACAACCAGATTTGAGCAGCGCTTTAAACCAGCTGAAGATGTGCATGCCCTCTTGGCTCAGATTTCCCAAATCAAGAAAGAAGCTCATGAGCCTATGAGGGAGTTTATATCTAAATTCAATAGGCTGATCAACAAGATCCCACTAGCTACACATCCTGTAGATCAGATTCAGAAGTGTTTCTTCCTTAATGCTCAATTACCTGAAGTGAGCTATGCACTTAGGAGAGCTAATCTTGCCACCTTGGATGTTGATCAGAGGTTAGTTGTTAGTGTGGAAGATGATCTGATTATGTCTAGGAAAGCTGAGGAGAGATTCATCTAAATCCAAGGCATCCTCTTCTTCCACATCTTCTCCTAGGAGTTAATGCAGATCAGTTAGTCCAGAAGCTTGCTAATGATTTGATTTCTCTCAAGAAACAACTAGCTCAACATGCTCCTTATCAGGATGTGCCTAGAAGGAATTTCTAGCCTAGAAATCAGTTGACCTCTCCTCAAACTAGATTAGCAATTGAAGGTCCACCAATCAAGGCTCCAGTCAATGCCACATGTGAAGTGTTGGAGCCTAATGATGAAGAGGAGAATGAAATCTGAAGAGCTGAAGAGGAAGTTGATGAAGAATTGGAAGAGCTGAGTGGATCCCATGTCCATTTTCTCACTACTGAAGGTATAGATGAAGAAGATGATTATGAGGAAAGAATTGCAGAGATGAGCAATGAATCTTATGTTGTCATGACTCATGAGCAAAAAAAATAAGAAAGAAAGGTAGTGCAGCCTACTAAAAGATCTAAGGATCCTCCTACAACCATTCCAGTGATTGCAAGGAGGGGAGCTCCTATTCCAACTTCTTCCACGCAAAAGGTAGGCTCTGTTGTTCCTTCTTCTTCTCCTACTCCTAAAACTTCTTGTCATCCTAGTGATAGAGTTGATAGATCAAAAGTCCCATCTACTACTATTAATAATGTTGCATCTACCTCTAGCTCATTTGATATTATTGACCATCTCAAGAAAACTAAGATTCAGATCTCAGAGGCTGAATTCTACCAAACTCATCCCAAGGCATTTGCTAAGATGGTAGACTTTGTGAATTCTAAATCTAAACCTTCACCCCATGGTTCTAAGGGCCTCTTGCCAACTCCTTCTCCTTCATCTCAACCCAGCCTTGTAGTAGCAGTTACTTCATCTGAGGAGAAGATCAAACCATTTTATGTTACCCTCCTCATAGCTGGTCATAAACTCAACAATTGTGTCATTGATTCCGGTGCTTCAGACAATGTGATGCCCGCCAAGGTAGCTCATGCCCTAGGCCTGACCCTAACCCACTTTTTGGCTCATGCTATTCAATGGAAAGTAGAGAAGTACCATTGGTTGGTAGAATCAAGGATGCACAAGTTGCATTTGTTGCTATGCCAGAGAAAAGAGTTTTAGCAACCATCTTGGTAGCTGATATACCTCCTTCTTATGGCATGCTATTGAGTAGAAAATTTTGCAAGGATGTTGGAGGAGAGATCATGATGGACTGGTCACATGCCCTCATTCCAGTGAATGGGAAGATGAAGAAGCTATTTCTGAAAAAAAAACTAAATATATTGTGCAAAAGATGGATGATCCAAAAGCACAAATACTTTATGAAGACAGAGGTCATGGAAATTACATGGTCATGTCACAAGATGAGGTAAAGCATCCCAAGGAAGTACTTCTTGATCCCAATGGCATTTGGATTTTAGAGTTTGATGGGAGCTGCTCCTCAGCTAGTTCTGAGCTGGTGTAGTGCTCATTTCTCCTGAAGGGAAGCTTCATCCTTCCTCTTTCAAGCTCCAATTCAAAACACAAAACAACACAACAGAGTATGAAGCTCTCTTTCTTGGTCTTAACTTGGCAAAGGAAATGGGAATTAAGAATCTCCTTGCTCATGGTGATGTAGAGCTGATTGTAAAGTAGGTTAGAGATCTTTTCCAAGTAAAAAATAGAAGGCTAAAACATTACAGAAATCTGATTTGGGATTCAATTGAGTTCCTTGATGCCTTCTCCATTGAAGCCATGCCAAGAGAAAGAAACATGAGGGCTGATTCATTGGTTATCTCTGGGGTCTCTGTTAATTCCTCATCCAGATTTCTCCCAAGAGAAGTTCACCATTGAGATGATTCATAGGCCTAGTGTGCCAGACAATGCAAATAATTGGCAAGTCTTCAATGATGATCAACATCTTGTTGTCCTTCCTGGAGCTTAGAGATAATTTTGATCAGTTGTACTGTACTTTGAAGGGAGTGAAAATCCACCTAGGGAGTGTGTGCCTCCAAATGAAGAAGGTAGCCAAGAAGAAGAAATAGATCATGATGGTTGTTTAAAGCTGAAAGGTAATAAGATACCTAAGGGGTTAGTGAGTTTGGAGGAGCTTATTTGATAAACATGATGGGTATATTAAGTCCAAAATTCCAAAGGAAACCAGTAGTCAGCTGAGTATGAGAAGATAAACATTGGAAGTTCTCATGAACCCAAGCTAGTGAACATTGGGAAGTGTTGCACACAAGAAGAGAAGAAGAAGGCTGCAAATTTGTTGAAGAGGTATACTGATGTCCTTGCTTATTCCTATGATGATCTTAAGGCCTTCCAACCAAAGGAAATGTAGCATTTCATCCCTCTCAAACCTAGGATCAAGCCCTTCAGGAAGAAGCAGAGGCAATATAATCCTAAGATTGTTGATACAATCTTCCAAGAAATTCAGAAATTATTGAAAGCAAAGATCATTTTTCCTATTCACCATTCAACGTGGATTGCTAATATTGTGCCGGTTAGAAAGAAGAATGGTGAGATCCAAATTTGTGTTGATTTTAGAAACTTGAATCAAGCATCTTTGAAGGATAATTATCCTCTTCCCACCATGGATCAAGTATTGCAAGTTGTCATTGGGTTCAGAGATGTTATCCATGCTTGATGGGTTCTCAGGTATAATCAAGTGTCAAGTAAATGTTGTTGATCAACATAAGACCACCTTCACCACTCCTTGGGGCACCTTCACTTATAAGAGAATGCCATTTGGCCTCATCAATGTTGGTGCTACTTTTCAGAGGGCTATGGACCTGGCCTTTGGCAGCCTCAAGGGAAAGTGCATAGTTGTTTACCTTGATGATCTGACTGTGTTTTCAAAAATCAGAACTGATCATTTCAAACACCTTGAAATAGTCCTCCAAAGGTGTAGAGAGCATGGCATCTCCTTGAATCCAAAGAAATCAGTCTTTTGTGTCACTGAAGGAAAAATTTTGGGACACATTGTCTCTAAGGATGGGATCAAGATTGATCCAGAGAGTTCAGGAAATTCAGCAGATCCCTCTTCTAACCAGCAAGAAAGGCGTGCATTCTTTCTTTGGAAAAATCAACTTCCTAAGGAGGTTCATACCTGATTTTGTAGAGCTTACTTTGAGAATTTCTCACATGATGAAGGGGAAGCAGACATTTGGCTGGTCCTCTGAAGGAAAAGTTGCATTTGAAGGCATCAAGAGAGCTATAACAAAGACTCCAATCTTGGCATGCCCAGATTTTGGTAAGGACTTTATTATTTATTGCTATGCCACCAATACACTCTTGCTGCTGTGTTAACCCAAGAAAATAATGAAGGTCATGAGCTCCCCATAGCATTCATGAGTTATATTTTGAAATCCCATGAGCTGAAGTACACCATGATGGAGAAACACGCTTTTGCAGTGGTTAAGGTGGTGAAACAGTTTCATTTTTATATCCTCAACTCCCATGCTATTGTTCTTGTGCCTGATACAACTGTTAAATCCATTCTAACACAACAAGAATTTGGAACCAAGAGGGGTAATTGGGTAGCCAAAGTTTAGGAGTATGACCTTGACATCAAACCCACCAAATTGGTTAGAGGAAAGGGCTTATGTGAGCTCATTGCCGAAGGAGCTGATGCTAAATTGCTAGAGGAAGAAGTTGATATGCCTGTTGTTCTTTTCCTCAGTTTGACTGATGAATGGTATGCTTGACATTGCATACTTTCTCACTTATGGGGAATGCCCATCCCATTTGACCACCAAGGAGAAAAGAACCATCAAATTGAGATCATTCTCAATATGTATTGTGGGAAAATGCATTGTTCAAATGTGGCATTGATGGAAGGTTTTTGAAATGCGTTGACAAGGAGCAGAAAAAGAGATTATTCTCAGCTTTCCATGATCAGGCCTATGGGGGTCATTTCTCTTCTGCTTGTAATAGCCCACAAGATTCTTCATGTTGGGTATTATTGGCCCACATTATTCAGAGATGCATCCGAGTGGGTAAGTAAATGTGAAGCATGCCAAACCTTTGTTGGCAGACCCAAATTGGCTGCTCTACCTCTCAAACCAGTAGTGATTGAAGAGCCTTTTCAACAATGGGGTTTAGAATTTATTGGCACACTCAATCCACCCTCAAGTGCTTGGACACACTCATGTTTTGACTACCACTGACTATTTCACCAAGTGGGTGGAAGCCATTCCAGTCAAAAGTACTACTTCGAAGGTTGTTTGCAATTTCATCAAGGAGAATATCTTAATAAGGTTTGGGATACCAAACAAGATTGTCACTAACAATGCTTCAAACTTCTCCTCTACTGAAATGACTAATTTTTGATATGGATATGGCATTTCCCTTGCACACTCTTCAGATTATTATCCCCAAGGGAATGGGCAAGCTGAATCAATGAACAAGAACTTAGTCACAATTTTTGGAAGCTTGTAAATGACTCTCAGAGGAATTGGCATAAGAAATTGTATGATGCTTTATGGGCTGATAGAATTACACCTAAGAGAGCCATTGGAATGTCTCCTTTTCAAGTGGTATATGGAGTTGATGCTCAGCTACTAGTAATGTTGGAACTACCAGCCTTGCACTTGATGAAGGCCATTGAAGATGCCAATTTTTCCAGCTCATTGGACAAAAGGATTATGTACCTTCAGAGGCTGAATGAAGATAGATTACAGGTGGTTGATAGGATATCAGCTCACCAACTCAAGGTAAAATATCTATTTGACAAGAAGGACTAAGTCTAGAAATTTTCAAGTGGGAGATGTTGTTCTTCTTTGGGAAAAAGGCATGAACCAAGGGGCAGCCATGGTAAGTTTGATTCTCTTTGGTTGGGCCCATTCAAAATCAGACATCTTGCCAGTGAGAATTCTTTCTACTTGGATTACATGGATGGTTCTTCTCTCCCACTTCCTTATAGTGGGAAACACTTGAAATTATTCAAATCCTAGTGACTTGGGAGTCATTTGTATATTTTTTACAACTTTCCCTTTGGTTTGTTTTCCTTTGGTTTTTGTCTTGTTTCTTTTCCCACTTGGTGTGTGCTCCCCTTCTGTTTTGAGCTTGTTTTTGACTCGTTGCCCAATGGATAAGGCACTGGTCTTTTTCCCAAAGTTTTCTAAGGTTCTTGATCTTTCCTTGTATTTCATGCCAAGCCAAGTCATCCCCAGAAGGAGCCAGTTGTTGTCACCCTCAAATTTCCCTCCATTTTCCAAGTCTAAAATTTAAATTTTGAGTTAGTGCCTTTGAAGTATGCTTGAAAGAGGTATTTTTGAATCTAGGGACTTACCAAGAGATTTTGGACTTTTAAAAACTTATCCATCAGATGGGAAATTTCTCCCCCTTTCCAGAAAGGTCAAGAAGTCCTCTTAACTCCTTGTATTTTGCAAGTTATGGCTCGGCGGACCTATGTGGTTAAATTTTCCCTTTGGTGGGTTGGCGGACCTACGAGTTCCTTGTGATTGCACTTTTTCACCAAAGGGGTAAGTTAGCAAAAGTGACCCATGAGCCCACATGGAGAAATGGAGAGATAAGTTCCACATTGGCCAATAGACTAAGTTTTTGGGATTTGAAGGAATCATCATCCACGTGTCCTCGGGGCAGTGAGCCAGCGGAAGAAATTTTTGTTTTGAACCCTTTGTCAAAAAAGGGTTAAAGGTTCAAGTTTTTCACCCTCCCTTTGGGCCCAGCAATCAGAAGAAGAAAGAGCACCATGTGTCATCGGGGCAGTGGACGGACCCATGGACCCATGGAGGAAAATCAAATTTTGTGCCAAAAGTTCAAAATGTTGCAAATTGAGCCCACCCCCTTATCCAATCAAAAGGTGACACATGTCCTAGTCAAATCGGGAGGGCGGACCCACGGAGAAATTTGAGATTTTGAACTTCTCACCAAAAGGGCTCAAATGGTTGTTTTTGGACCGTGTTTCCTCATCCAATCGGATGGCGCCACATGTGTCCAGCCTTTGGCGGAGCTGGGGCGGAGGAAATCGAGAAATCATGCCTTTTCTCCCAAATGTTGGGAAATGTATTTTTTCCACCTAGCTCATCATTTCTCTAATTCTGACACATGTAGGGTCCCGATTTTGAGGTAAAAAAGAGGGAAAATGGTTTATTTACATCTACATCTGATCTTTTATCACCATTTTTGGCTCGAGCTCTACAATGGATGAATGTGGATCATTTTTGTCCTTCCTTCTCTTTTCATGGTCATTTTTGTGGAAATGCATTTTGGGTCTGTTTTGGAACAAAATCGATGATTTTCACAGGGAATATGATTGATTTTCAAAGAGATAGGGTAATCAGGCATTTGCGAATGAAAAGGAGAAATGTGCCAACTAGGCACTCAAACATTTTGGAGGTAGTTACAAAGGTGAAATGATGAGGGAAAATGGATAAGGAAACCACCATTCATCTCTACCCAAAACAAATCATGTTTGAAATGATGAATTTCAACCTTTTAGGGCATCTACATTTTCCATGAGTGCATTCTTGTTTCCTATCTCTTTCCAAATGAATCTCCAACAAATTTGATCCCATTGGGATATTCTTTCCTTGGAGGAAAAGCAAAGATGAAATAGGTTTGTTATAAAAACATGCTTTGCCATTGTATACGGGTTCTGGCATTTTTGAAAGATTGTAAAAAACTGAAATTGCTCAATACAAAGTTTTTTTATCTTCCTCTGCTATTTTCTTTCACTTCTAGGATCTTAATTAGTGAATTGTTCATCTCTGCATGCAAAGAAACTTTGTGCTCTTGTGTATATGATCTCTGGAACTTTGTGTCTAAAGATTGATACGTATTGTGAAGGTGAATGATCCCATTCTACATTTTTCTATTTCAATACAAGTAAGGTTATACTTTGAAATCTATATATCCAGAAAGTATTGTTGTTCTTCCCCCTCCCTTTCCATCTTCTCCATTCTTCTAAGCCCTTTGTATTGATGACATTTTGGTATGAAATCTCTTAAAGTATCAGGAATCCACATGATGAAAGTTGTGTATATGTATATAAGTCTGTGTACATCACTAAGTCAAGCCATGTGTGAAAAGTCTTTTTGCACTAAGTTATTGAGCTACAATGCTTGGACAAGATGACAATATGGGTTCCACATAAGGAAATTTAAGTGAATATACATGGAATTAGAGTTTCAAGATTAAAAAAGGTGGTATCCTACTTATGACAACTCATGGTGGGAGTATGGAAAAGAAGGCTGCAAAGTCACG
This sequence comes from Taxus wallichiana var. yunnanensis, assembly GCA_018340775.1. NCBI lineage: Eukaryota > Viridiplantae > Streptophyta > Pinopsida > Cupressales > Taxaceae > Taxus > Taxus wallichiana. The sequence goes on from CM031236.1 coordinate 45,258,951, forward strand.
GTTTGTATTTGGAGTAAAGCATTCAAGAGAGGTAAGTCTTTGTTTTATCATCAAAAGCTCTACAATTGGCCTTATCCATGAGTGTAGTTTGTTCAAGGATTTTTAGTTGCATAAGGAGTCTCAATATGACATGCGTGTAATTCATTTACATCTTGTATGTACAAAGTTTAGAAATGGTCATCAAGTGAGATACATGTCTCTAAATAGGGAGGAAAACCAAGTTGAAAACCTGCACATGAAGAAGAGAAAAGAAAATTAGTAATTAAAATATTTTTAAAATATTTGGAGAAATTTCCTCAAGTATGACTCAATTTATCCTCTTCAATATCATTAACTAGGTGTCAAATAAAGTTTTTCAATATGGAAGCTAAAGCACAAAAAGAGAAAACCTTGCATGCACTATTGATTGTGGTAATATGCATGAAATATCTGTTTCACCTGATTTCTTAGTTTTCTAAGAAGTACTTGATGAAACAGATAAGGTAAAGGTGGTAAGAGGAATCCTGGTTTTAGATGGTTGAAGGTTATATGCGTGCGTATCTAAATTCTGAATCAAAGTGATTGTGAGACCTTCCTTTTGGCTAGGAGGAACTACCTGTATAAGAACCAAAACAAGACCACCAAAGAGAGTTAAACAATATATGCAGTGGACTACCTAGCATATGCTAGATCTTGGAAGTGTGATACTTCCTAGATGGCTATCAATCCACTATTTAAAACAATTCAATGCTGAAATAAATTAAATATTGTCCTACTGTAGGTTAGTATGATTTAGGCATCTCATACAAAATGAAATAGGCTAGATCTAATCTAACAAGATAGGCTAGAAGGAGATCCAAAGGTCCAGTAGGTTGGTTGTAGGTGAATCTGAGCTAACAGGCTAGGTTAGATACAGATCTGAAGGTAAAATAGGTGTTCAAGTAGGTATATGTCAGAAATAGGTTGTTATTCTAGCAAAGATCAGGTGACATAGAGACCGACCATGGTTTTATAAAACTGATGATGGTTTTACTATAACCAAGATATGATTAGAAGAACCGACGACGGTTGAGTTGAGGCTGGTGGAATCACACAGTCTAGGTTTTTGGAGTTTTGGGGAAAAAGTGGAGTGGATAGAAGACGGGATTGATCACATAGGGGGTGTAGGTATGTTACGAAGGTCTGAGACTACTGAGGAGGTCAAATAGGAAATTGGACCAAGTATTAAGATGATTAGATATGGAAGGTGGCTCTACTCTTTGGAGAGAGGGAATGGACGAGAGGGTAAAAGATTGGGTTCCTTTACCAAAAATACTACGAGATGATGATAAGAAAATGAAATAGATGGAAGGAGGATACTTACTCTTACGTGAGGCAATGTATGAAGAATAATTAAGAATGTGTTGCATTGGAAAATGTTGGGAAGAAAGTTTCACCGTCTTGCTAGTGTATGTGGTTGCCTTTGTTGATCACAAATCAATCTTCGTTCGGCTGTCATGTCTAAAGAGATTGAACTCAAGATCAGAAGTTTTCCAACTTGTATTACAAAGATGTAGATGGGTCTAAATAGGCCATTTGGTCCATTCTCGGTATAACTGGTGTCGGTTTAGGGTGAACCGACATTGGTTTAGGGTGAATCGGCATCGATTTAGGTGAGATATCTCGGGTTGTTAAAAAATCACACAGGAAGTTGCTTCGTTATTTGATAAGGGTCTCCTCTTTTTCTCGGGGTGGCCGACTTTAGGAGGCTTTTAAATGTGAGGTGATGGGATGGGTCTAATGTTAGGTTTTATTTAGTACATTGGTTTAGGGTATAGGTTAATGGGTCAAATGATGGGGGTGGTTGGATGAGGTGCATTTAATAAAGGAAATTATATTAAATAGGTGTGTGAGGGTAGTGAATTAAATTAATGTAACTAATTAAATTAATATGTGTGTGGGTAAAAGGTTATTAACTTAATTAAAATAATTAAATTAATATGTATGGAGGTAAATGGCATTAATTTAATTAAAGTAATTAAATTAAAATGTGTGGGGTGCAGGAGGTAGATGATAAGGTGTTGAGGATGAGGAAGTGATTATAGGGCTGCGCTAGGGGACCAAGGTGATTACGACACAATTTCGGTGTCTACATTTTACCCCTTTTTGTTGTGTAGCTTGTACTAGTAAGCGACATTGACAAAAATAAGATGTGGTTGCCCCAAGTGGGAATGAGGGTGATCCCCCTCAAACCAGAACTGATGAGGTGGCGGAACACATCGGCGATTGGTTTGATAAAAGTGAATGCAAAGTAGGACAATGAGAAATGAGGAATGGAGGAAATGGAAAATTGGGCATATAGGTAAATGGGCCAAGATCAAAGGTAGGGCCAGTTGAACACACACACACGTATAAACTGCGACACGATACCAAGTTGAAGAGCTTGCAAACTATACATCGTCTAAGGTTGATAGGTTTATCCAAACAAGGTTGAAGTGATTCTGGTATCCAAGGTATAGGATATGGTCAAGAAACACGACGTAGGTGAGGTGTAGGAATGTTTAGGTGTGTTCTAGTAAACCAAAGGTAGGGTCAGGATAAATGGTCACAAAAATAGGCTAGGTAAGGTCATTAGGTCAATCAACACAGTAATAACAAAGTGCTGCCATAAGGTATAGCGAGCACATTAGTTCAAAGGTCACTAGCGATGGTCCAAGTCCAAATATCTAGGCCACGGCACGCACGGTAAGGCCGAGGTAGTGGTAAAAGAAGGAATCTTTAATAGCGACGAGGTGAGGTTGAAGAAGGTGGAGGGCCAGAGGGGAAGGTAAAGTGGTCTAGGTAGGTGTAGGTGAGGTAAAAGAAAGAGGAGGTAAGGAAAATGAGGTCAATGTGAGAGCAATGAGTATGTAGGGTAACCGATAAGCGGTTAGTATGAATCGATGACAGCAGTAGGGGAGTTGATGGTAGTTATCTAGGGCAACAGATGGCATCGGTCAAGGGTTAACCAATGTCGGTTAAGTCGGGTAGGTTATAAAAAGTGAAAAACCTACATTTTTAAAATTCATTTGTGCATTGTGAAAAGGAGAAAAGGACAAGAAGAGAGAAAAGAGGAAGAGGACAAAAGAGAATGTCAAAGAGCTTGGTTGGTGAGCCACATAGGCAAGATTGATTGGGTGAGAGGTGGGGCCACGAGATTGGATCGAGCGAGGTGATTAGTGGAGAGAGTTGGAGGATTTTCTTGGATAGCAGAGGCTAGAGAGGGATCGGGAGGGCGGCACGGAGGCTGGAGGTTCCACCATGATTGTGGCAATGGGATTAGGTAGGATTTGAACCTTTTGATTCATTGTTTGGTGAATTTGATGAAAAATATAAAAAGTATGAAAAATGGGGGTTTAGGGGGGGAAGAATTTCAAAACGGGAAAAAGAGAGAAAAAAGGGAATGGGGAAGGGTAGACTTTGGAGCAAGAGGGTAATAGAGGGATATTTAAGGGTGTAAGAAGTGATTTGGGTGGGTAGAATGAGTAGGGGGAAAAAGTAGGGTTGGGAAATCATGGCGAGTGACATGATAGTAGGACCGACGCTCTACGACTTGTGGTCGACATCGGTGGGTAGTGACCATGATCGGTCACAAGAACAGGGACCGATGCCGATCAAGGGGAGACCGTGGTTGGTCAAGGGATAACCAGGGTCAGTCAACCTAAGGGTAAGTTGGGACAAAAAAGGGAATAGAGTAAGCGTAGGGTGGGAAAGTAGGGTAGGTGGGAAAGGACTAGGTGAGAGGGAAAAGGGTTAAGGGAGACAGGAAGGGGTGAGAGTGGCTTGGGTGAGGGGTAGGGTAGATAGTTTCGGGTGGATGGGTTTGGGTAGGTTTGGGTGAGGGTTAGGGTAGATAGGTTTAGGTAGATGGGTTTGGGTAGGTTTGGGTGAGGGTTAGGGTAGATAGGTAGGGTAGATGGGTTTGGGTAGGTGTGGGTAGATAGGTAAGGATATGGGGTAAAATAGGGTAAGTTGGGAAAGTGTACTAATACATTTTTCTTATGGGATGCAGGCCCGAGATGATCTGTAGATGAGGGCCCAAGTTCCTCCCTTATTATAGACAGTATGAGTGAGCATGACACGGGAGGAGTGGCAACATGTTATAGAGGTGGGGTTGATAGGGGTGAGGCACTACTAGCATGTAGTCCGGAGGTGAGTCTAATGGTTTCCCTCATCGATAGATGGGACTCAGTGACCAACACCTTCCATATGTCAATGGGTGAGATGATGATCACCCTGGAGGATGTCTACAAGATCCTATGGTTTCCCATATTGGGGGCCCAAGTTTATTCTATCTCTTCAGAGGCATCTGAGGAGCTACTAGCACCCATTTTTTGTGAGGGTGTAGTAGACCTGACATTCCATAGCGCTAGCATGAGCTATGGAGTGATGTATAGAGCTCATCCAGAGGAGATGAGGTTAGTGGTACTATTGGTAGCGAATCGCAGCACTTCAATGTCTGCAACACGATGGGTTGAGACTCTCAGTGTGATTGCATAACATGGAGATTTTCCCAAGTGTGGGACCTTGCGAAATCGGAAAAGCTCTCCGGATGAAGGCCGTTCCTATTCCTCTGTTCGAGATGCACACATAAAAATGTAGAGCGTTTACTCAAAAAAAACCTAAACTAACTTTTCAAGGAGACAAGGGAAAAAGATGCATAAAATAAACCTAAGCTAACAGAGGTGATGCACCGAGGAATGAAGAACATCTATCTTGCCAATAAACACAAACCATTAAAATGCAATGCAAGATCATGCATAGATAACAGATTTGTAATGAAAGATCGAGAGGATGCAAATGAACACGAGAGAGGGTTGAGAATCATCTATAGACATGCATTATTTTCTCCAAATATTGATACAATACATTGCAAAATGCCAAGAGGCAAAGTTGCATTATAGTTTTAGATGGGAGGTTTGATCTCCACAAATTCACCTGCCAAAGAGAAGAAGGGAGGGGCAAAACAAGAATGTCCAAACTTCATAAAGAAGCCCCTCCTTACAATTTATAGGAAGAATGAGAGAGGGAAGAGAGAGGAAATCCAAATCTACCCCAACCACCTCCAGGTTGCATTTAATTCATCTCATTATGGTGGTAGGTGAGAACCCTAGCAAACCCAAAAAGTGGAAAACTATATTTTGCATTTTTAAGAACTTTTTCCCACCCAATTAAATATATCCAGTTGTAGTTGGATAGAGGACCTCGTAAGCTTTCCGAAAAGTCCAACCTTGCATGAATCCGAGCTCCCTGTCAAAAGTTATGGCCATCTGAATATCTGCGCCAGGGTCTGCTTCCTGTCAGCGCTCAAAATGTTGCACCTCCTGAAGGTGCACCTTGGTGCATCCATCCTTATGTCGACATACCCTTATGTGTACCCTTAACCTACACCCTTAACCTATGCCTTGGCACATATATTTTCATGTCGACATCTATTTTCATGCACCCTTGACCTGCGCCTTGCGCATATATTTTCATGTCGACATCCATTTTCATGCACCCTTGACCTGCGCCTTGGCGCATATATTTTCATGTCGACATCCATTTTCATGCACCCTTGACCTGCACCTTGGCGCATATATTTTCATGTCAACATCCATTTTCATGCGCCCTTGACCTCATGCCTTGGCACATATATTTTCATGTCGACATCCATTTTCATGTGCCCTTAACCTGCGCCTTGGTGCATATATTTTCATGTCGACATCCATTTTCATGCGCCCTTTACCTGCGCCTTGGCACATATATTTTCATGTCGACATCCATTTTCATGCGCCCTTAACCTGCTCCTTGGGCTGTTGGTGACACAATAAAAATTAGGCTCTGAGTTTCTTTGATTTCCATATTCTTCTATTTGTCTATATCTACCTGGGGGGAAGATATTTACAACAAGTACTTTTGATGGAGGTAGTGTCTTTGCCACGCTTGCCAGATGTAGAGGGTGGGAGATTTACATTGTCACCGATGGGAGTCCTTCATGACATGGTGATACAACAGACATGGTTCACATGGGCATTTACATTGCTAACACATGTATATAGAGAGCTATGGGCCTACGGGTGACTTGTGGAGGTTTAACATCCGTTGCATCATACTCTTTGCATTATTGGGCTTATGAGCACATTGTTTGTGTTTGACCGGTGGGGATATCCTAGGAAGATTCATTTCCACGATAGTTTTGAGAGTTGGAGTACAGTAGTGGGTACCGGCCATTAGAGAGGCTCAATGTGCTAGAGCTACCCATGATGTAGCTTACTATAGGAGGTTGTTGGAGGGGTTGTCTAGGGTGGACATCATTTGGAGGCCGTATGTGGGCTTCCCCACATACAGACAGATGGCCATGGAGCTAGATGGGCTACAACTATATCTATGGATAGAGGGGAGGAGAGCGGGAGAACATGAGAGGATACCCATAGAGTAGGTTAGGTGCCAGTTCGAGTTATTCCAGGATGTACCGCCTCCATTCCCACAGTATAGGAGAGATGACGTGGAGAGACCCATGTCTCCACCATGACCTGTCTTGACTAGATAGGAGGAGAAGCTAGTAGATACACATATTGATGTTGTTGGGGTTGCAGATGGGTAAAAGAAGTGGTGGGTAGCACGATTCTGAGTAATACCACCCCGAGCCGTGAGCAGCCAGAGACTTAGCCACCATAACGAGTTCGAGAGAGACTCCCTACAAGGCGCAGTGACTACTTTTGTAACATAGCTTGGGATCATGCAGGGGCAGCTCATAGGTTCAGAGGCATAGGTTGTCATCTTACATGCTCGAGATATCTATGCTACGAGCTCGAGCGAGGCGAGGACGAGTACCCGCACGAGCAGAGGCACGGGAGATGGAGATGGAGAGGAGGTAGTGGGAGATGGTGGGGAGATAGCCACTCTACAAGTGTGGGTGTAGGCTTTACAGTCCAATTGGCCAAAGCATAGGGGTAGGTTACGGTCCGCAAGGTTAGGCGACAAAGAACAACACCGGCACAAATTACTACCCTTCGAGCCCAGATACGAGAAACAGATTCCAAGGCCGACTCAAGCTCTAGTACCAACACAGGGCTCAGTGCGGTTCGAGATAGGTCTCATTATACAAGTACCTACGTATTTAGTGAGACCCATGCACCCCACGAGATAGTGACCATGGTCGATTTAGGGATGCCCTAGCGAGAGACATGAAATTATCGGATCATTTGTTAACCTGTCGAGGCTAGATGTACCCTCCTATACCGAGTACTGAGCATAGCAGCCTTTGATGAGAGGACTAGATCCATCACTTACAGTGTGGAGAGTACAAGGGCAGTGAGCCCAAGGACAGTGGTCGTGGTGAGGATGCTAGTGTGCGAGAGGCCAGCCCTAGGTGAGGGCCATCGGCGGGAGGTGAGGTAGGTTTGGGCCTCGAGACAGTGTGGTAGAGGGGTTGGGAGAGACACAATCACAAGGAGCATTCCCTGACATCAGATGGGGAGATGATTGACCTACTATGGACCGGCCTACGTGCCGAGTCATTTTGTATGGATTATATATGAGATTGGCCTACGTGCCGAAGAGATTTTGTATTTATTATTATTTTTTTGTACATGATAATCGGCCTATGAGCCGAATATATTTTGTATTAGATAGTGGTCTCATAAGCCCGTGAATGTATGAGAGACACATGTATTTTTGAGATGAGTGTACATTATTGATACACTGAGATGTATATGAGGAGATATATGAGGTTCATTTGATTATGTGTTGTGATGTGTATTTTATTTTACTTTTGATGACATGAATGTATTAGGTGAGTTAGGCATGACGGAGTCAGGTCGGTTTAGGCATGGATCGAAAGGGTTGGTTTAGGCATGGAGCGAGTCGAGTTAATTTTAGGCATGGAGCGAGTTAGGTTGGTTTAGGCATGGATTGAGTTAGATTGGCTTTAGGCATGGATTGTATCAGTGGTTTAGGCATGGATTGAGTCGAGTTAGTTTAGGTATGGATCGAGTCGAGTTGGTTTAGGCATGGATCGAGTCGGTTGATTTAGGAATGGATAGAGTCGGGTTGGCTTTAGGCATGGATTGTATCATGTTGGTTTAGGTATGGATTGAGTCAAGTCAGTTTAGGTTTGGATCGAGTCAGTTGGTTTAGCCATGGAGTGAGTCAGGTTGGTTTAGGCATGGATTGTATAAGGTTGGTTTAGGCATGGATGTGTATGTCGATTTTCGTAATACATGTTAAAGAAAATGAATGTAATGGTGTAAAATGTTTAAATATGGGTTATAGATGAATATGGGAGATAATGGTAGTGGTAAAAGAGTATGTGAAATATGAGGAGTGTATATAGGTCAAATGATGTGGATATGGGATAGATTTCTAGGTTTTTGATATGAACAAGAAATCAGGTAAAGGTGGGGAAAATGGTTAGGGTAAAGAGTGTCCGAGCTAACCTTCCAGGGCCCCATGCCCTGGAAGTGCTTCCTACATAGTCCCTGGTGAAAAGGGACCTCGGTCGATTTAGTTCTCCCATAAGCTAGGGAAGAATATGAGCATATAGAAGAAGAGGTAGGTAGGTTGATAGGTAGGGTTGAGTCCAGGTCATAGTGATGAGTAGGTCAAGGTCAATTAAGTTTGAGTAGAGTATAGGTAGATAGGTAAAGGAAATTTTAGGTCAATAGGTAGTGTTGATTCCATGTCATAGGTATAATTAGGTTGAGGTCATTGATGTTTGGGTTGAGAATAGGTAGATAGGTGAAGGTGATTTTAGGTTGATTAAGGTGGGAGAAGAATATCCCAAAAGATAGGTGTCGAGGCTCTAGTCCTATATAGGAAGATCAAAAGGTAATGAAGAAGAGAAAAGATAAGAGGGGGCAAGAAAGCCACCCGATTGGAAAGGATCAAAATGTATGAAACACATCTACAGATAGGCTAGTGAATGTAAGACCCTAAAGACATTGCATGATTGATAATTCTAAGAGTGACGAATAGTCACATGATCACCAAATGTCATTGGTTCAGCAGGTCCCTTGAGGTATGAAGTGAAAAGACAATGGGTAAGGAGGTGAAGGTAATCAGGTCATATGTTATGAAGCAAAATGCCTTGGGCAAGGAATCCAAGATCACAATAGACAAGTCCATGACGAAAAATTTTACTTTTCTTTTCTTTTTGACTTTATTAGATAGACTGATCAATGCGGGAAGTCTATACGGGATGAATATATGTCTCCTTGAGGTCTTCACGAAGTTGATCGATGCAGGAAGCTTCTGAATAGGTATTATTTTATTTTTTTTGAGAAAAATAATCTTCTTTTGGAAAGACTATGTAGAGAGTTGTGAACTTTTTATAGCTGTCCTTCGAGGGAGTAGTCTACTTATAGTGATAATTGAAGGCAGTAGATGTCCTTTTGAGGGATTCATTTTTTATATTGGAAGTTTGACTCAAGGAGTTAATCCCTTATTTTCGGAAAAAAATTTGGCTTTTAAGTCATGGACTAGACTATAACGAAGCATTTGGTTCTTGTTAAGAAGTCAAGGGTGAACAACCATGGGATCTCATCTAAAAGAAGATGAAAAGTATCCATGAGAATAATGCCATGTGCAGAGCCATGGTGCAAAAATTTAAGAGAAGGAAAAAGGGTGATGGGTAATCACTTGATTCTTGTTTGGTCGTTAGGGATGAGGTGTGGAAAAGAGAAAGGTAAATGGCGCTCAAGGGACGAGCATGAACTAGATAAATAGTGATGTAGGACTAGAGGTCAATAGTAGAATGGTTGAAGATGTAAGGCATTGAGGGGCTCAGGTTCGGGCTTACCATCAAGTGAAGACAAGTGATAAGCACTTGATCCATAGTCATGGGTCACGATGTATGGTCCAAGCCAATTAGGAGCAAATTTTCCTCGTTTTCTTTTTTTTTCTTTGGTTACGTGTTGATTTTCCTTGAGGAAAAGGTCACCGACCTTGAAGGTGCATTCATGGACACATTTTTGTAGGAACGCTTGATGCATTTTTGGTATACTTGGAGATGGTCGAGAGCATGAAGACGATGTTCATCTAATAACTCAAGTTGTGCTAAACGGTCTTGGCAAAAGTCATCATCAGTAAGCATATCTTGAAGAGAGATACGAAGAGACGAGATTTGGACTTCGAGAGGAAAAACAACCTCGGTACCATAGACCAGAGAAAAGGGAGTAGCAACAGTGGAAGTGTGAATACTAGTATGGTATGCCCAAAGAGTGAAAGGAATGTGTGTATGCCAATCCTTCCTAGTATCGTTAACCACTTTCATGAGAATTTTGTTTAGGGTTTTGTTGGTGGATTTGGCTTGGCCATTGGTTTGTGGGTAATATGGTGAGGAGAAGCTTAGTTGGATGCCGAAGGTGTTACAAATTTTCTGTAGAGTTTTGTTTTTGAATTGTTTTCCATTATCAGTGATAAGGTGATGTGGAACACCGAAGCAACAAATAATGTGATGATTGATGAACTCACATATTTTCTCAGCTTTAGTAGAGATGATGGGTATGGCTTCAACCCATTTGGTGTAATATTCGGTAGCGGTGATGATCCATTGATGCCATCGGGAAGAATGGGGATTGATATCTCTCGACAAGATCCAAACCCCATTGAGAGAATGGCCAAAGGTCACCGGCGACTGTAAGGCATGACTAGGTGTATGATGAAGATTGGCATGTCGTTGGAATTTTACACAACGTTTAATGTAGTCACAACAATCATGATTGAGGGTCAACTAGTAATATCCTAGGTGAAGAATGTGCTTAGCAACAAAGAAGGCCACGAAGTGACCTCTGCATATGCCATCGTGAACTTCTTTAATGGTATAGGGGATTTGAGCTGGTAAGGCATCGTAAGAGGATACCTTCAAAGCCATGTTTATAGAGGAGGGAATCCATGATGACATAATGAGAGGCCTTTTAAGAAAGGTGCATTTTCCATTATGTGTGAGATCGAGACAATATAAAAGGGAAAGATAGTCTACAAGCTACTTATACCAAAGGTCTTATGTGTTTAGTGAGGTAGTTCAGACGAGTTTAACACAACAAGATTTATAAGAAGGTATTGGTATGCATTTTATGGTAAGAAATATGTCTTAATCGGCGGGTGAAGTAGGTATCTCGAAAATCGAGGTAGGCCATGGTATCCGTGAATTTATTGGTGGATCGCAGAACATTTTGAATTTTATAATGGTCAAAGGTAGTCAACATGATGCCGACGTAATGTTTGTACTCTTGAAGTATTTCATTATGACACTGATAAACACCATTGACTTGGTTTACTACCAATTGAGAATCACCAAAGATATTAATGGACTTAACCTCTAAGGCATAGGTAGTCATGAGACCCAATACGAGTGCTTCGTATTTGGCGATATTGTTAGTGCACTCGAAGTTGAGTTTAAATGATAAAGGCATGGGTTCCCCATCAAGAGGAATGAGGATAATTCATGTACCACCCCCATGCTAATATTTGGAACCGTCGAAGAATAAGGTCATTTGGTAAGGGTGAGGTTAGTAATGGATTCATCAGGGAAATCAAAGTTTGAAGATTGATTCCCGAAAGAGGTGCTTCAAATGAGCTCGTCAAAGAATGTCCTGGCCCTTGATATATTTTTCATGGATGAATTCGAGGTCTAGGTCAGCAAAGCATGAGCCAATGTGCGGTACATTGATTTTGGTAAGGTTTAGCATACATGAAGTGTAAGGGGCCGTGTTGGTCACAACATAGGTTTTTGGTTGAGTAGGTAATGGCGAAGTTTGGTGGTGACTAAAACTAAGGCTAAGAAAAGTTTTTCAAGGTGAGTGTATCGGGTTGATGTAGATGGAAAAGAAAGCCGATGTAGACAAGATGGGCGCACACGAGTGATCTTGCAAAGTAGATCCAAGAAACCTGCGAGACACAGATGCTTGATAGAAAAAGACCACGTTAAAAGATATTTGGGTGGACTACCCAAAAGTGGGTCCGGAAGCGATAAGCTCCCTCGGCGGATGTCAGTCCACGTTTTCAATTAAGGAAAGAAGCATACATGATAAAAGATGTAAGTAAATGTCTATATTTTGATTAAAAATGACAAAAGAAAAATAAACAATAGACAAAAAACCAATAAAAAATAGGAAAGTGTGAAAACAATGTTGGATTTGTGTTCCCTGAATTATTTTACCTATCTGCAGGTAGATCGGCGTCGATTAGGAAAATCGACGTCGACTGAGAAGAATCGGCGTCGACTGAGATAGGTCGGCGTCGACTAGAGAGAATCGGCGTCGACTGGGTACGGTCGGCGTCGACTTGGGAAAATTGTAGGAAGATTGAGAAATAGATAGTGGAAGCTAGATCGTCGATCTCCGCTGGATCTGCAAGAGCCGTAGGGATACTGACAAGGCTCCACCTATGTTGGATGCAGGAACAGAGTCACCAAGAGATCGATGGAGGCTCACGATGTCGATGTGGTAGGAGAAAGAGTAATGGTACTCCTCTCAGGGATTGGTTTGGATAGGATTCACTCTCACTTGATAGATAATGCTCAGACTTGATGCTCAAAACTCTCTCTTCTTCTCTCTCTCTCTCTCTCTCTCTCTCTCTCAACTCTAACTAGAACTGAATTTTGGCCTTCTATTTGTAATCGGCGCCGACCGAGATGAAATCGGTGCCGCTCTGAAAAATCGGCGTCGACCGAGTATCGGTCGGCGCCGATCAGGGAACAGACTCCCAAAATGGCCAAAAGGGATGATTTTGGGAAGATGAAGTGATCCTTCCACCTCAAATATGGGAAATATCCCACTGCTCAGTTTGGGAGGAGAAAAAATAGGGGGATAGATGGATAGAATAGATATGGGAGGTTAGGAATTGATATGGGGTAGATAAGTGGTTAGGATATATGTAGAAAATATAATTAAATAGTTAATATTTAATTATCTATGGGTAAAACATAATGGGGTGACATAAACTTAGGATAGATGTTTAAATCAAATATTAAATAATACCCTAAGGGAGAAGTGGTGATGTAAACGTGCCCCAGGTTACCCGAGAAGACAAATGCGCATGGGGGACACCAAATTGGATAACCAATTTTAGGTGTCTACATTTTGCCCCTTTTTGTCAAGTAACTTGCGATAAGCAAAGTTGCGAGACAAAAACAAGGAGTTGGAAGAAAGGAAGAAAAAGTGATGATGTGATCCCCCTCAAACTAGGGATGGGATGGGCCCCAAAAGAGCAACCGATCCCAAGTTTGAAAAAGGTAGATGAAAACGCAGGATGCCCCAGCTAGATGCCTAGAGTAGATCTGATCATTAATGATGCACAAAAATAAATATTAAGGCAACAACCTAAGGAACTCACATTGGTAGGGCAGACTAGATGGTCTCCGCATGAGATGACGTTAGTACCTACAGACCCATGAGTGTAAGGAGGGCTGCAAAATAGTCAGCACCTAAAAAGAGACACATTGGTAGGGACAACTAGATGGTCTGCAAAGCAGATGACGTTAGTGCCTACAGACCCATTAACTCTAAGCTGCCAAAAATGTGAGTGCCCCATGGACAGGGAACAGGCTCAAAATGGATGATAATATCGAAAGTATGTGCCAAAAGGCAACACTCAGGGCACAATAATGACCAGATAAATAAGCCAAGCATCAACACTATGGCAAGAAGATCAGGAGATGGAAGAAAGTGACGTGGAGAAGCCAAACTGCAACCCATCGGCAACAATGGGCCCAAATCGGCGTCGATCAAACAAATCGGTGCCGACCATAAAAATCGGCGCCCGAAATCCGTAAAACCAATCGCCAATCGATCGCCGACCATTCCGAGCACATATAAATATGTGAATGGAAAACGTGAATGATTTATTTACACCATGACGATTGATTTAGAGAGAGTTAAAAACTGATTTTGAACAACATGGAAGCCTCTGGGAAGCAGTCAGAAGTGGAAGAGGACACGACCTGGGGTAAGTGGTTCTACCCGAACTTGTCATATAGTATAATAATTTTTTATTATTATTTTTTTTTTTTTTTTTTTGAAAAAAATGGAATCGGTGGGAGGCCAAAGTGTTTTTGACCCACCTCCCCCAATCGGCGTCGATTGGAAAAATCGATGCCGATTAGATTAAATCGGCACCGATTAGATTAAATCGATTCATTTCAATCGATCGATGTCGACTATATATATGATCGATCGATCACCGATTAAAAAAAATCGATGCCCGATTGGACCGAATGAACTGATAAGATGATAAAATGTGTTTTGGATGTTCTGATTTGGATAAATAGGAAGCTAACATTGCTCTTGATGTTATGGATGTAGGCACGAGAGGTGTTACACATGCGGGATGCTATTCTGAGCTACTAGAGACCATTCTCCCTGATGTCACTGATGCAGATTGGTGCCACTTAGAGCTAGCCGGGCTCGGGGCTTCGGTACTACCGACGAGTGCCTCGAGATGTAGAGTTGATGAGCATAGTGCGATGATGGGATAGCCGACTTGCACTTTTTTGGTTCAGGATGGGTGAGATGACCATCACCCATGAGGACATATACAGGATCCTGAGGCTACCGATCACCGGGGACCCGATAGAGATTACTCCACGAGAGCAGCAACAGAGGGCCCTAGGATGATTGTATGGAGATAGGGCGGATGATTCAGAGATAGTGTCCGGGGCTGGTGAGGATAGCCTCTCAGTATAGACAGGATGATGCCAGGAGCAGATGGATAGTGTTGATTCAGATGGCTATCTCCTATTTTGCTCTGCCAGATTCAGGAGGTGGGAGATTCCCATTACTATTACTAGATTGTGTTTGTGACATCCTGCAGTTTAGACAGGTGTTCACATTTTTCGATGCCCTGATAGCTCAGATATATTATGAGTTATGGATGTATACCACCGGCAGGAGGACAGGCATTGATGTTAGTTTTGTGCTCCATTGCTGGGCATATGAGCACATAGCAGTGATCAGGCCATCCGGGCTTCCATGGATGCCAGCAAGCGAGTGGGGGGCCATTGATTATGGATTCCGGTGATGGCGGGCCGACATGGCCCCGGGAGATACAGGGAGATCTGCAGATTGGTATGCCGAGCGCTTCAGGACGCTGACACCAGAGCAGGTCATTTGGAGACCATATCGGGTCTACCCGACATGGGCCGGTCAGGAGGCTCACCTGGTGGGGTTGAGATGGAGCAGGGTGGTTAGGGGCCAGGGCTTGATATGTGGGAGCACATCCCATTTATACGGGTATTGAGATAGTTCGGCCTAGTGCGTGCGAGCAGTGCCGACCACCTACGAGCCATACAGGTGAGACAACAGAGAGACTGATCTACTGATTTTGATCCCGGTAGATCCATTGAGGGAGGCCCCACCTTCCACAGACAGTGATGATGATGCCGAGTGGATGATGGCTATGCGGCATGGTATTCGATAGAGCTACCACGACACCTGCCACATCATCATAGATGCGATGAGGAGGATATAGCCACAGTCTTTGGAGAGGCTGGAGGGAGAGCATTTTACCCTGACGCAGACACACCAGGCGGCCCTCGAGGAGATCGAGAGCTCGACGAGAGAGAGGGATGCCCTGATATTGGAGAGAGACACAGACTCGCCAGGAGTGAGATACAGATGATCCAGCAGAGGGATCACTACCATCGGCATAGAGAGGCCCTCAGGGCCAAATATGGTGATACAGGTACTATGTCAGAGTCAGGACACAGGGTACGACCGTAGGAGGGCCACCACCACCAGCACCACAGCACATTATGAGCACCTAGTATGGTGAGCTGAGTACTTATCAGTCTCTCCTCGCTGAGGTGAGATACTATGAGGATGCCCTAGCACAACATGCCCCTGAGGTGCCTCGTTACGGTGCGAGGAGGAGATCAGCGACAGCCACAGCTAGTGGTGCATCAGAGGGAGGGAGTACAGGAGAGAGAGTGAGGTGGAGGTAGGCCCCCAGTAGCAGGTGCTTCTAGTTTGATAGGTGGTGGCCAGGAGAGACAACCTGGTCTAGAGGAGGGTGGAGGAGATAGTGTCTTCCACTTATCAGACTTTACGATATAGAGATTGGTGTATTTTGATATCGATATATTGATGTAGCCTCGATTTGAAGGCATTTTTGATGTATGATATAGATGGCTTGATTGAAATCCATCCATTCTTTGTTGTACAGATACTCATGTATATATATAGATTCATCATTTTCTTTGTCATATGATTGTACTCATGCTTTTTAATTTTGATATACATGGATAGATGTAGCGTAATTGTGATGGATATAGACATATGTTGATAGATGATAAATAGATGTGATTGGATGGACATAGACATAGAGGATAGATAGACGTGATGTGATTTGATGTGATTGATATGTGGATTTAATTTTGATGAAAAATAGATATAGATAGATGTAGTGTAACTTGGATGTACACATTTTTAGATGTTTTGATGGATAGATGGATAGATGTGATTGATATATGGATTTAATTTTGATGAAAAATAGATATAGATAGATGTAGTGTAACTTGGATGTACAAGTTTTTAGATGGTTTGATGGATAGATGGATAGATGGATAGATGATAGATTGATATTTGATGATTTGATATTTGATTTTTGAGATGTTAATTTAATTTTGATGAAAATAGATAGGTAGATCCACATGTGTTGACAATACATGCTTTGATATGTGTTTTGGACAAAGTAGATAAGATGAAATTAGATAGATGATAGATTTTGATTAAATTAACATGTTAAATGTCAATTTAACTGGATGAATAACAAATAATAATGGGAAATACTCTCTGCGAGAGCCAAGGACGTAATGAAATGACCTTGATTAGAAATAAAGGAAATACACCTAGATAAGAAAAAGAATGATAAGCTAGGCCCCTAACCGACCATAAATAGAGACTTTGATAGGAAACCAAAAGACCATGCATACAAGGCCATATATGAGGTTAAAATAAACCTGACACTAGCTAGTCACAAACCAGATCTAGAAGGTAAATGGAAGGAGAAGTAAGTATTTATCTTGTCAAAATTTACAAAGGACAGAATATATGCTCCCATTGGGAAAATAGGGTTCTCCATATGATCGACAAAAGGTCTTATGTCTCAGCTTCATGATTTTTGTTTTGACAGAAGAGCAAACTGATCAATGCGGGAAGTTTGCTAGATATAGAAAGACTGATCGATACGGGAAGTCTTTCAATGATGCTAAGAAGCAAACAAACAAGCCATCCTTCAAGGGAATGGTCTGTATTTCAAATGTAGCCATCCTTCAAGGGCATGGTCTATATTTTGAATGTAGCCATCCTTCAAGGGTATGGTCTATATCTTTTGATTCATTTTGAAAATGCATAGATAGCTGTCCTTCGAGGGATCAGTCTATCTTTTGGGAATTTTTTTTTTTTTTTTTTGAGCTTTTGGAGCTTTTTTTTTTTTTTTTTAGACCAGATAGATCGAGATAGAGGAAAATGTAGTGTAGATATAGAAAAGAGGGAAGAAAACGTATAAAAACATGTACTCATGCCCCGAGTAGATTTGATTAAGATAGATACTTGGGACAGATGAAGAAGTGATTAAGGTGTCCCTACTAGGAGGAGGAACATATCCATAAGAAAAATGCTATGAGTAGAGCCGCGATACTCATATTTAAGGTGGAAAAGACATAACGTGGAGAACCACATAGTTCTGAATCACTATGAAAATATATGACTGGTTGTTAGATGGATGAAAGATCTGTTTTGTGACTAAGATCATGTAAGATAGATTTTAACAGTAGAAGGGCCTTAGATGCAAGGCATTAAGAGGTTCCATTTCAGGTACACCATCCATGGAGGATAGATGATAAGCCCCAGACCCATATTTATGAGTAACTACGTACGGACCCATCCAGTTAGGAGCAAACTTACCACGCTGACTCCGTTCTAGCGTAGTGACATTTTGGTTTTCTTTAAGAACAAGATCACCAATTTTGAAGTCACGGTGTTGCAAGTGCTTGTTATAAGCACATTTGACATGCTCAAGATAGATTTGATGATGTTCAAGAGCATTGAGATGCCACTCATCTAGCAACTCAAGCTGCGCTAGATGATTTTGATGATAGTCCTCATCAGAGACAAATTCTCTGAGAGAAACACGAAGAGATGGGATCTGGACTTCCAAAGGAAGAACAACCTCTGACCCATAGACTAGAGAGAAGGGAGTAGCACCCGTAGGAGTATGAATGCTAGTCTGATAAGCCCAGAGAGAAAAAGGGATATGTAAATGCCAATCCCTACCATCTCGACTAGTTACCTTTGCGAGGATATTACGCAAAGTTTTATTGGAAGCCTCGGCCTGGCCGTTAGCTTGGGGATAGTATGGAGAAGAAAAGCTGAGTTTGATATTGAAAGCATCACAGAGGTTCTAAATCAACATTTTTGAAAGATTTACCATTATCTGTGATGAGTTTGTGTGGAACACCAAAGCGACAAATGATGTGTTGATAGACAAAATCAACAATCGGTTTAGCTTTGGTCGATGAAAGAGGAATAGCTTCCACCCACTTAGTAAAGTATTATGTGGTAGTAATGATAGAATGATGACCTGACTTGTGAAGAGTGGGGATTGATAAGACCGATGAGATCAAGACCCCATTGCGAAAAAGGCCACAAATCTGTTGCAGGTTGCAAAGCCTTGACTAGGGATATGTGTAAGATTGGAATGTTGTTGACACTTGACACATTTCTTAGTGTATTCACAACAATCTCGATTAAGAGAAGGCCAATAATAGCCTAAACGTAAGATGCATTTAGCTATGGCCAAGCCACTAAAATGTCCACCACATATACCATCATGGACTTCCTGGATGGCTTTAGATGATTCAGGGGTTTTGAGGCACCGAAGCAAAATACCATCAAAACCACGTTTGTAGAGGATTCTACCTAGAATAGTATAGCGATTAGCGCGTAGGATAAAATATCTTCTACCATTGGAAGTCAGATCTGGAGGAAGCACTGAATGAGATAGATAATCAATGATCTGTTGATACCACTCATCTTGAGTATTGGTTGTGATGGCATTGATTGAAGTTAGTTTCTGCCAGAGATGAGATGGTTGATCTAATCACTGCACAGCCACATAAAGTCACGAGTCCTCGGTAAAAGGTGGAATAAGCGAGGCTAATGAAAGCCATTGTATCTGCGAATCGATTCATGAGTGTGAGGAATAGCTTGGATAGTGAATTTATCAAAATATTGGAGTTGAAAAAGAATGATATCATGATATTTTTGAAGGATATCATTTTTGCATTGATAGACACCCGTGACTTGATTAACGATGAGTTCAGAGTCACCAAAGATGTCGATATGGTGGGCGCCAAGATTAATAGCATTTTGAAGACCTAAAACAAGAGCTTCATATTCAGCCATATTATTGGTACACTCAAAGTTAAGTTTGTGTGTGACTGGGATAGGTGCACCCCAAGGAGGAATCATAACAAAACCTGCACCTCCCCCTTGCTGGCATTTGGATCCATCAAAGAAGAGTTTTACTTTAAATGGAGAAAGACCAAAATCAATTTGTTGGATATACTCATCGGGGAATTGAGCAAGGGGGACTTGAGTGTCGGAAGAGGAGCATCAGCTAATTGATCTGCAATGACCTGACCCTTGATAGATTTTTGTGGAATAAACTCGAGATCAAATTCTATCATTAGCATGAGCCAACGAGTGATACGATCATTGTGATAAGGCTTCATGCATTGTCTTGAGTGGATTGACACTTGTGACAATGTAAGTTTTGTGATTGAGGAGGTAGTGACGAAGCTTAGAAGTTGCAAAGAAGAGAGCACAACACATACTTTTCAGCTTTGAATAACGTGTTTCATACTCATGGAGAGTGTGACTGATGTAATAGATGGCTGTTCTTTACCATTAGCATCTCGATGCGAGATCATGGCTCCCAAAGCATGGTCAGTCATAGAAATATAAAGATAGAATGGCTCCCCCTCGTGGAGGTGTAAGCACAGGTGGGGAAAGAAGATAAGCTTTGAGATCATCAAAGGCCTTTTGGCAACTCATCCCATTCAAAATGAACATTCTTACGGAGGAGATGATGAAAAGGTTGACAACGGTCCGACAGTTGCGAGATAAAATGACGTATTGATTGAAGGCATCCTTGAAGACCATGGAGTTGCTTTAAGTTAGAAGGGGGAGGCATCTCAAGGATAGCTTTTATTTTTGTGGGGTCCACTTCAATACCCCTAATAGAAATGATAAAGCCTAAGAGTTTACCAGTGAGAATGCCAAACACGCACTTAGATGGATTTAGGTGAAGACAAAAGTGAATGAGCCTCTCAAAGAGAGGTGCAAGAGTGAAAAGATGATCCTGACGGCATTTGGATTTACCGAGGAGATCATCGACGTAATCTTCCATGGTTTTGTGTAAGAGATCATGGAAGATGTAGGTCATGGCTCGTTGATAGGTTGCTCCTGCGTTCTTAAGACCGAAAGGCATGACACGATAACAAAAAGTCCCCCAAGGAGTTATGAAGGAAGTCTTATGTTGGTCCTCAGTGTGATGAGAATTTGATTATACCCAGAGAAACCATCCATAAGAGAAAGCATCTCGTGACCTACGGTTAAATCCACGAGTTGATCGATATTAGGTAGAGGAAAATCATCTTTTGGACAAGCAAGATTAAGATCCCGAAGTCGGTACAAATTCAAATCTTCCCAGTAGCTTTGGTTACTGGTACTACGTTTGAAACCCATTGTGGATAATCGATGGGTTGGATGAAGTTAGCAGAAAGCAAACGTTGCAACTCTTCTTTAACAAGAAGGGCTACTCGAGGGTGCATTTTACGCAATTTTTGTTTAACTGGTTTGATGTCGGGAAGAGTAACGATATTGTGGACCACGATATCTCGAGTCTGGCATATCCTCATATGACCAAGCGAAGGCTTGATGATGGTTGGAAAGAAAAGTGGTAAAGTCTCCTAACTCTTGTGGATTAAGAGATTGGCCGACCTTAATGATGCGAGGGTCTTTAGAAGTCCCTATATTAAGATCGACAGTGGCTTCGTTAAGAAGCGTAGATGTGTCAGAAGGAATGGTTTTAGGAAGATAGGAATCCTCTGCCCCCAGATAGGTGAGGACAGAATCATCATCCACACAGTGGATAGTGTTGATAGTAGGAGAGTCATCTCCAACTATTTCAGGGAAGACTAATGGTATGGAAGTGGATTTGTTATTAGTTTTATAGGTCAGTGGCCCTAAGGAAATGGTATTGACTAAAAAAAAAAAAGTAGATGGGATGGAAATGGCATCATCCACATCAAATGATGCTTCTGACCTAGCGGGAGAAGATGGTTCCTCAATGGGAAGAGGCTCATCGAGAATAGTGATGGTGGCTTTTGAAAGAGGTTTAAATCCTAAACCAAATTTTTGATGTGGTTTGAGAGTTGGAATGGACGCGAGGTCATGCACACCCTGTTCATACTTTCCCAGGCCAAAACCCTTCCACGCATGCATCGATATAAATAAGTTTTTGCAAACGTGGGATTTTGTAGACAATCAAACCCTGCTGAATAGGGTTTGGCCCTAGGAGGAGAATCCGGGTGATAGTGAGGTGTATCAAGACCACCATAAATGAAGTTAGTCTATTGATTGGGTAGACCAATGGTGATGACATGACCGAGACCTGGCTGATATTCAGGTTGTTTGTCTGGTCTACCATACTCATTAGGTTTGAGATGGGCATCAAAAGAAAGAAGAGGAAGCTCTCCTAGTGAGAAACGCTGCAATGTCTCTTCTAGATTTTGTAAATCTGGTAGTTTTTGTTGGTATGGAAGAGGATGAAGCCTCGTCAGGAGAACAAGCATTCTCCTTTAGAGGGGTAGACCCTATGGTCATGTCATTGTGCGTGAAGGAAAGGATCTCCTGGATGAGTATAGATTTTTCCCTCATACTGATATTTTAAGCATCGATGGAGGGTTGATGGGACACAATGCATTGCACAAATCCAGGAGTGTCGAGGATCATATTGTAGTGGAATTTCCCTTCAAATGTAAAAAAGAGTTCGTGAAGCAGCTTCTTACCTACTCGAATGGGCAGGACCACAGTTCCTAAAGTAACTACCAACTGATCGTTAAATGATCGAAGGGTGAAAGGTGGGGTGACACTACGTTCTTTGGTAACTTAAGTTGCTCGAATGTGTGTGAGGAAATGACGTTAAGTGCAGCACCACTATCAATCATAGTGCATTTTAACATAGTGTTGTTGATTTGAACTGTGATAAAGAGGGGAGCCTCCAAATCCTCGGAAGAAAGGGAAGGAATTTCTGAATCTTCAAAAGAAATGGCGGTTGATGGTTTATTCAATCCAACAATCATCTCGAAAGGCTGGGGCTCATCTGAATTCACTGCGATATGGTATTATCAATCAAATCTTGGCGATGCTGTGGAGATGATTGAATGAGGTCAAAAAGAGACATTTTGACCGGAGCATGAGTAAGTTGTTTCATAACACTCTCCTCTACTGACACGGGAATCTGAGCCTGAGGTGAAGCACGAATAGAGACCCTAGGTCTCGAGGCTGATGTGGAAGGAGGAATGCCTTCAGGGGCTACAGAAATGACAACCCATGGCCGAGATGATGATAGATTATCATATTGTTGTGTTCTAGTGGCGATATGAATCGTGTCGATTTGGGAAGGTGGAAGACCATCCGGCATGGAATTAGTAGAACTAGAGGCCTGAGTAGATCGTTGAGGCTCAGATGTGGTTGAGATGACAGGAGATACTTGTTCCTCCTCTTCTTCCAGCAGAAGATCACTTTCTTCCAAAAGATTGTTAACGATAGATTGAAGGGCCTTACATCCCTCGGTGTCATGTCCTGGGGTGCGATGGTAAGCACAAATCAAATCAGAGTTGAACCAGGAAGGTTTTACTCCTTTAGGATTATAGGGTTTGATCGGAGGAAGGGATATGGATGAAGACTGGATAAGTTGGTGAAGAATCTCGGTATAGAATCCGGTAGACAAAGATGAGGACAGAGATGATGGAGGTGCCTCTCTTACCTCCACGGACTGCCGAGGTAAAAGAACCTACATATCTGGTTTGACAGTCTTTTTAGGGATCATTTTACTTTTTCGACATCGGAAGAAGTAGCCTTGGACACTTGAGATGGAAGCAAGTGAGGCATGATTGATTTCTGTGGAGGAGGAGCTCCTAAGATAGATTTTGAAGAAGATGAAGATGTGACAAGTGTTGTGGTCTTCAGAGATAGGGAAGGCTGCTTGATCGAAATAGATGATGATTTAGATAATGCTGATTTAGATGAGGGAGGAGCTCCCAAAATAGGTCTGATCGGAGGAACAGAGGGTGCCTTGGCTTTTGGTGATGAAGATGATGGTCCTGATAAAAGAGGTGATGCCTCTCTAGTCTGTGAATTCACTTTACAAGGCACCATCGAAGAAGGTGTTGTAGAAGAAGAGGATGATGGTTTGATGGTATTGTAGAAGAAGATGCCTTCCCAGTTGACAAATCCAATCTTTTATGAGGCGCAGAAAGAGATTTTTGAGGAAAGCACCAAGAGTCTTAATAGTCCGAAATATGGGTTTTCCTTTTTTAGGGATGGTGACAACTTCAACCGCATAAGGTGATTGTAGCCTTTTCGGGGGAAGGAGATGAGGAGGTGCTTGATGATGTAACGTTAGACTTTAGTTGTCTTGGTTTAAGTCCAGGAACCGAGAGTGTAGGTGCCGATGCTATTTCTTTAGATTTTCCCTTAATAGGAAAAATAGTATCGGTGATGGAAGAAGTGGATGATGAAGGAGCAGTTCCTTGCGAGGGAGGTACTTCTGGTACAGTAATTGTGGGTGTAACTACTATGGGAAAGGAAATGGGAAGAGTCAAAATCGAAGATGCTTCCATTGAAGTTGGTACAACTATAGGTATGTTTACCAATGGCATAGTCACAGCAAAAAAAATGGGAGAAACAGAAGTAGATGTATTCGCGGTGGAAACTCGAAGAGATGTAATTGCCTCGAGCATCGAAAGAATATCTGACGATGAGATAGATGAGGATGACACTTGTCTCGGGTATAGATGGAAGATCAGATAAAGAGGTAGAGGGAGATGAATCCATCTCTAACAATGTGGGAATATTCAAAGATGGGGTGTCTGAAGATGATGGAATCCCAGCGATTAGCGGAGCGGCAGGAGGTTCTGATTCAGTCGATGTGTTCATAGATGGCTTAGTTTTAGAAGAAGATTCTTCAGTAGAAATGAAGCTGATAGTATGAGTGTTTGGTTTTTGAGACTCTGAAGCATCATGGTTTGGGAATGATTAGGAAAAGGTTGTTTAAAAACATCAAGCGCCTGATTTGGGGGAGCATTTGGGTTATCCAAATGAGCTCACCTTTATCAATGAATTTCTGGACAAGATTTTTGAAGGTTTGACATCACTCAATGTCATGGCCTTTGGTTCTATGATAATGACAGAAGTCATTTTCCCTATACCAGAATGGACGTTCTTGGTTTTCATCAAAATTTCTAATGGGGGAAGTTCATCATGTGAACTTCCAACATTTTTTCTAAGATAGAAGCATATGATTCCCCCAACGAAGTAAAAGATCGAGATGACGAGGGTCCTTTTCGAGAAGATGAGGAGTCTCTCCATGGTGTTTGATTAGAACTGTTATCGGCACGTGGTGTTTTTAATACGATAGCATTAGTGGATCCCTGATTTTTGTCTTTAGAAGTGGAAGGGTTTGATTTTGTAAACCGAGAAAAATCTGGTTTAGATTTAGAGTGAAGTTTTAACTTCCCTTGTTCAATGGCACGGGACTCAAGTTTACGTGCCATCGTAAAGGCTTCTTCAAATGTATGAAAAGTTTGGATCCTTAAAGTGGAAGAAATATGATTAGCACAAGATCGAGTAAACAACTCGATCTGTTGAGATTGAGGAAGGGAGAAAGACAATTGGTTTATTATCCCTCTCCAACGAGTGACAAAGTCTGCAATAGACTCATCATCGAATTGATGAATGTTATAAAGATCTGTAATCGAGATCTTATGTGTGATGTTTATTGAAAAGTTTTCAACAAACATCTGGGCCAATTGAGAGAAAGAAAACAAGGAATGTTGAGGAATGTTATTGTACCAATCTAAAGCAGGCCCTGCTAGAGACATAGGAAAAGTATAGAGCATAAGCTCCTGATCCTGGACTATCAGGTAGCAAGCGTGTTTGAATGCTCGCAGGTGCTTTGTTGAGGATCCTCCCGACTATGAAATTTTGAGAACTTAGGAAGTTCCCATTGGGGGATAAGGCTTAAAAGCCACTGATGGATGAATGGGTTCATTACACACTTCTTCAAAAGAGTATGAAGGATGAGCCCCTTTGGTGGAGGCTTCTAAGTCTGTGATTTTCTTGAAAAGAATTTGGACCACGTCAGATTGAGGAGGAGGCATACTGGTATGTCCTACATAAGAAGCGAATGGTGGATTTTGTTGAGGCGTCAATGGGGGATTCATCTGTTGATTAACAGGATGGTAAGAGGAATAACCAGGTGTTCTAGGTGATGCCTGGTGAGGTATTTGTTGTGAAGGAGCCTATGTATAAATAGGTTGTGAGATGACAAGTGGTTGAGAAAAAGGTGGTTGAATGAAAGCTGGAGCCTGTGATTGGTGGGCTCCTACACTTGTCGACTGAATCGGAATGGATTGAGGAACATGGGTATTGATTTGATTGGACATGGTGGGGAACAAGGTCTGAATGAGGCTTTTGACTACCGATTGGTTATTAAGGGCGCCGATGCTAGAGGATGGGTGAAGGTCACTTTGTCACTGGAACATTGGAAGAAAGACCAACTGGAGGACGAGAAGCAGGAACCAACTGACTCGTTGAAGGGGGTTGACTCATAAAGAGGTACTGACCCTGGGACGATAATGGATGGCATAGAAGAATTAACAACAATCTGTGGGTGCGCAGATGCACCCATTATAGCTAGAGAAGAGGACTTCTCAGAAGTAGGTTGTGGAATAGTCGAGGTAACTGCGGCATTAGGAATAGGCAAGACTATTTGAGAACTAGTCGACATGGTCGGTGGAAGAGAAAAAGGAGGCACAGGTGCGCCACCCTCTTCCATGGTTCGAGGTGAGAAAAAGGATGCTAACTGTTCTACAAAATCCTGGGATGGTTCACGAGGATAATCATAAACTTGCTGATTGGTGGTCCCTGATCAGATATTCAAATGGACTTATGTACTAGGTAGTCCATAAGGGCTACTGGATTGCGATCAAGGAGTGCCTGAAATTCAGGATCCCCATGAGGAACATACTCTATATCAGAAGCAGATGATATTTCTGAAGGACTGGGGGAAGCTGGACGTGATGGGATTGCTTTAGGCTGATAGAAAGGATTATATGACCAAGATGGGGAACCAACTAATAGCGGTCCCGAGGAAGACCCGAGGGGTGCCGAAACATCCACACTAGTGGTGATCTCGGAGGAAGAAGGGGCCAGTTGAGCCATTCTTCTAGATTGTAACCGAGTGATGACCGTCATAAACAAGCAGAAATATAGAAAAAGAAGATTGACCTAACTAATGCATAGACAATTCAAGCAGCGTAGGTGATTATCTCTTTTAAGTTTTCCTACTTTTAAGAAAGAAAATATTAGGGAAGGCTTTTTAGAACAGGAACTACTCAGATAGCCAAACTAAGGATGGTTTGGGGAATGTTTTGGTGAGGAGTCCCGAAGGCACTTCAGTAAAAGACCAGTACGTGGCTTGATATAGGGGCCTACCCCACACTTCACACACCACTGCGATAAGGGAGTCGGGTGCTTTGCCAATATATACCAGAACTTCCGTGAATTTATAGCGCGGCCCGAGTACCGCGTAGGCTCTTCCTCTTGGATGTCACTTCCAAGTAGGCGAGGCCAGGGGAGGAATTTTTGTTTTGATGCTTTATACCTAGTGATTTTGGCTTTGTGTGCAAGGGTGAAAAATAAAAATCAAATAGTGTCACTACCGATTTTGATTAATTTTTCCAGCCTATTTAGAAAACTAGATGAATAGCATACAACAAAAATGACAAAGGAAAAGTTCTTTTTAAGCACTAAGAATGAAGTGTTGGATTTCGATGAAGACAAGTCAAACAAATTCTTTCCCAGATGTGATTAAATTCTTTTTAAGCACCAAAATCAAAATGTTTGAATGTGATAGAAAACAAACAAACAAGTTCTTTTTAAGTTCTTAAAAAAGGAGAAAACACCGTAAAAGAGGAATACCTGTAGATTTAGCTCTCCAAGGTGTGTGGACTTCAAAAAGCACGTTGTTGAGCTCTTCCCCTCAAACAATCCCATGAACAAGCAATGTGCTCCACAAGAAAAGGTTAAGCAAAACACCCAAAAATCCAGAAAGATATATCCAGATGATAGTAGAATGAAAATTTCTATTTAAAGAACTAGAAAACTTTCAATAAAATAACAATTTTGCAAAAAAGAGATGGATCAAGAATGCAATTTTGAAATCAAATGAAAGATTTATTGATCTTTGGAATAGGAATTGGAATTTAGTTTTGCAAGAAAGAAGAAACTTTAACTTTGTGAATTATAAGTGAAAGAAGCAAGACCAAAATGAAGGAAGGAAATGCTACGGAGAACTGAAAAAAGCGAAGAAATAGAACAAAAGCTCAAAACTGGAAAAGAAATGAACTTACCAATAAGGGACTTTGGTTGGGTCCCACCAGGTGTGCCAGAATGTAGATCAAGAATTTCACGCTTGTTACCTGTCCAAGTTAATGTACCAAACTAAACACAAAAACCTTGAAAAACTCAAATGAAATCGATACCTGAAAGACAAGATCTGAAGATGTAGATGGAAAAGAAAGCCGATGTAGACAAGACGGGCACACACGAGTGATCCTGCAAAGTAGATCCAAGAAACCTGCGAGACACAGATGCTTGATAAAAAAAGACCACGTTAAAAGATATTTGGGTGGACTGCCCAAAAAGTGGGTCCGAGGAAGCGATAAGCTCCCTCGGCGGATGTCAGTCCACATTTTCAATTAAGGAAAGAAGCATACATGATAAAAGATGTAAGTAAATGTCTATATTTTGATTAAAAATGATAGACAGAAAAGTAAACAATAGACAAAAACCAATAAAAAATGGAAAGTGTGAAAACAATGCTGGATTTGTGTTCCCTGAATTATTTTACCTGTCCGTAGGTAGATCGGCGCGATTAGGAAAATCGACGTCGACTGAGAAGAATCGGCGTCGACTGAGATAGGTCGGCGTCGACTAGAGAGAATCGGCGTCGACTGGGTACAGTCGGCATCGACTTGGGGAAAATTGCAGGAAGATTGAGAAATAGACAGTGGAAGCTAGATCGTCGATCTCCACTTGGATCTGCAAGAGCCGTAGGGATACTGACAAGGCTCCACCTATGTTGGATGCAAGAACAGAGTCACCAAGAGATCGATGGAGGCTCACGATGTCGATGTGGTAGGAGCAGAGTAATGGTACTCCTCTCAGGGATTGGTTTGGATAGGATTCACTCTCACTTGATAGATAATGCTCAAACTTGATGCTCAAAACTCTCTCATTCTTTCTGTCTCTCTCTCTCTGTCTCACTGTCTAACCAGAACTGAATTCTAGCCTTCTATTTGTAATCGGCGCCGACCGAGATGAAATCGGTGCCACTTCAAAAAAATCGCATCGTCGCGTCGACCAGTATCGGTCGGCGCGCGATCGAGGAAAGAGACTCCCAAAAATGGCCAAAAGGATGATTTTGGGAAGATGAAGTGATCCTTCCACCTCAAATACGGGAAATATCCCACTGCTTGGTTTGGGAGGAGAAGAAATAGGGGGGATAGATGGATAGAATAGATATGGGAGGTTAGGAATTGATATGGGGTAGATAAGTGGTTAGGATATATGTAGAAAATATAATTAAATAGTTAATATTTAATTATCTATGGGTAAAACATAATGGGGTGACATATAAACTTAGGATAGATGTTTAAATCAAATATTAAATAATAAGAAGAGCAATGGAAGGGTGCATTTTCCTCAACTTTTGTTTTACGAGTTTGGCATCGGGAATGGTTACAATATTATGGACCATGATAGTGGGATCAATGCCGTGCATGTCAAAGATAGGACCAAGTGAAAGCATGGCTATGATTTTTAAGAAAAAAGTGAGGGCTTCTTGTTCAACAACATCAAGAAATCGACCAATCTTGAGAATGTGGGGATCGTCTTGAGTGTGGATGTTGACTTTGATAGTTGATTCATTCAACATTGTTTTCATCTCGAAAGGTAATGATCGGTGAATATAAGAGTCCTTAAGCACCAAGGTAGGTGAGTATGGACTCATCATCCCGACATTGAACGGCATTAATAGGAGTATCATCCCATATCATGTCAAGATACAAGAAAGAAGAGAAGAAGGAGGCTTTCCATCGTGGTGATAGGTCGAGAGGCCCCAAGGAAATGGTATTTATGAAAAAAAGGTAGGAGGGATAGATTCTTGATCCATCAACTCCATTAGTGAAGGTGGTGAAGGTGGGGTAGGTGAAGGAGGTGGAGAGGGGTCAATGTCTTCAATGAGTTCAATATGGAGCTTTTTAGCAGGGGGTTTAGTAAAACCGATTCCACTACGATCATTTTGTTTACACGTGATACATGAAATAATGGTGTGATGACCTTACTCATAAAGGCCAAAGTTGAAACCCTTACAGTACAACGGTGTAGGAAAGTGTGAACGAAGTGGTGGTTGGTGCAGCGAAAGGTCAGCTGAAAAGGTTGGGTTTGTGATGGTGGTTTGGGTGTGTAAGTGGAAATATCAAGTCCCCCATAGGTAAGATGGGTATAGAGGTGGGGAGGACCATAAAGAAGATGCCCGCCTATGTGGTGATCATAGTGAGAATGTTGGTGAAGGTTTCCATACTCTTGTGGAGTAAGAAATATATTGACATTGTACAGTGATACTCCCCATAGTGAGGCATTGAAAAACACCTTCTAAGAGATCGAGTGGTTGATATATTGGTGGCTAGAATGGAGGAAGCATTAGAAGTTAGATCGGCGGAGGTGTCGGTTAGTTGGGAAGCTGATGTGTGGTGTAGAAGTGACAAAGACAGTGGGTGGGAATAGAAGATGTAGGTGAAGTTGAGGTTGAATGACAATCGGTGGATGGGGTCATGTGTGAAGAAGATGTAGGTAGGGAGGTAGATGCCTTCATAGGTACAAGGACATCATTAGGCCAAAAAAGCATGTTACTGGTTTTGAAAGGTGATGGGTTAGTTGGAATTGTATAAGAATGTCCTTCATGTTCGAACTTTACACATTGGTGTAAAGTAAAGGAACACAACCCATGGCATGAATCCGAGGTCTGCGAGCAAAAACTTTATTGAAACTCCCTTCCAAAATGTAGAACAACTCAAAAATAGTACGGGGACCCACACAAACATGGAGAATGATAGTGCCGAGTGTAGAGGTGATAGCATCATTGAATGAATGCAACATGACTAGATGTTTATGCATGCAGTTGTTGGGTATGCACATTTGTTCGAATGCGTGAGAGGAGATGATGTTAATGCTAGCGCCCCCATCGATCATAACATGTTGGATGCATATATTATAGATATGGATGGAGATGAAAAGTGCAGGATCTAGGTCATTAGTTTGGTGGGGAAAATTTCATCATCCGAGAAACTAAGGATAGAAAATTGGTGAACATGTGGAGGTGATGAGGTAGATGAAAATTTGGTGAGTGAGGTGACATGATGACATGTGATAATAGATGTTACAGGTGTGGGGTCATTAGGTAAAACCTCAATAGATTGAAGGACCTCCATGAGGGCTTGACAATGTGACTCGAGGTTTAGATGAGATTGTATAAGGACATTTTGAGAGAAGATTGGTGTAATCTGTTTGAGTATTGTGTGGTGTGTAATCCCATTGGAGATAGGATATGTAAGAACATGGATAGTAATTTTAGGCACGTGTAATTGGTATGTTGGGTATAGGATTGGTTGGTGGGTTAGCTGCCTTTTCTTTTCCCTTCTGCACACATGTAGTGACATGTACCATGTTGATTTGAGGGAAGTTGGCAAATGGAGAAGGTGTAGGGTAAGTGGTATAATGACATGAAGGGAAAAAACCTACTGGAGGAGAAAATCCTTGTGAGGTTAGTTGGGTGCAATGAAATTTGGGTGGTAGCGTGGCAAGTTCTCTTATGTGAACCATGTTAATTTTGAATTTCGAGAGATGGAAAGGAAGGTTGTGGTGGTGAAGATGGAGGTTATGGTATAGGTGTAGGAGGAAGGTGTGAAGAAGGTGGTGAGGGTGAAATAGGTTCATCATCCAGGAGGTCATTGTCATCAAAATTGGGGTCAAAAAGACATAATTGAATAATGGAAACCTTTACACCCTTACGCTTCTCAACATCATGTCCCGACACACGATTGTAAGTGTAAATTTTAGTATCATCAAACCCTTTTGGTTTAGGTTTAAGAGGTTCATAATGTCTAAGTGGAGGGAGGGTGATAGCAGAGCTTTCCAGAGGTTATCCAAGATGGTGGCATATGATCCCACTAGTGGATCACAATGCAAAGTGAAATTAGGTTTGGTTGGAAGATTGGGTAGTTGTGGTGGTAGTTGAGGTGATGCGCCTTGGATTTGGGTTGTACTTTTTTGGTGTAGGTGAAGTAACGAAAGAGGGGTAAGTTTAACCATCTCTTTGGAAAGTAATGGTTTTTTAAATTTTTGGTGCTTTTTCTTAAGTAGAGGTGTAGGGGGCATGTGATGTAGATGGCAAGGCGAGACGGTGAGAGAGGATGAGTGACCCAAGGGGACAACTAAGGTGCAGCAAGAGTGTTGGTCAAGGTTGAGAGGAAGGTACAGTGAGGTGGAAGAAAATGTCATAGGTAGTGAAGGAGGTATAGAAGGTAGTGGTGGGATAAGAGGCAAAGAAGTTATTGATGGTGATGAAGGACGCAAGGTTCACTTAGGTAGAGCTGCAGGATGTGGTGAAGGGTCAAGGGAATTTTAGGGTTACCCCAGAGAGAGTAGATTTTGTTAAGGTAGAGGGGTGAAGGTGATAAAGGTGTAGTTGGTGAGGTTGGTGCATGCAGATTAGAAGGTTGGGTTTTTCATTTAAGTTGAGGGATTGGTTTAATAGGCATATGGGAAGATGTGGTCAAGTGTATCCCGATAGGAGGATGTGTAAGGTTTTATGTGTGTGTGACCCATAGAACACCGGTGGGTTTAGATACAAGAGATTGTGTTGGAATACGTCGGCTAGCAAGTAGAGGGGCGGGTATAGACAAAGATGATGCAATAGAAGATGTATCGAGAGTTATGTTCATGTGCAGTTTGAGTTGTTGAAACTTCTTCGAGATAAATGGTAGGAGTGTCAGTGGAAGATGATTATATTTGGGTTAAGACCAGAGTAAGAGATGCCCCCAAAGTGAAGACCTATCAACATAGTCTAGGTGGTTGGCCAAACATGAGAACGACACTATGGTAGATGAGGTAGATGTGGAGCGAGTGGTGATTCCCGTAAAATGTGTCTAAGAAATAGGGAATTCACTAGCTTTGGCCTTTATAGGTAAGAGAGCCAAAAGTAGGTCCACAGGATCTTGGGTAGCTGATGGAGAATGGTCACCGAGCGGCAACAGAAAATCTATTGGATCCTAAATAGGTGGAGAAGATGATGGGTACTCCTCTGTGGGTGGAGGAGGTACAATTGGTAGTGGCTCACTGGGTAGGGAAGCTGAAGGGGAAATGATATCGTGCTAACGAGAGACTCCTCCGTAAGTGTACGGGGAGGTGAAGGGCTTTCCTCTATGGGTAGAGGAATGGATAAAGTAGGTTCCTATGCGGGTAGAGGATTTTGGGCTAGGATTTCCTCGATGGAGGGGATAGGAGATATTTGGGAAACAAGTGGTAAGTCGGTAAAGATAACATGTACCTCACATGTATTAATTTTGTTGTGTGAGGCATCACCAGTTTGATCATTAGATGGGGAATGGTTTCTTGAATATATGAAGGTTTTGATTGGCAGGTGCATTAGGGTTATCCAGACTAACTCGCTGCTCTTGAGCATTCCCCTGAACAAAGTTTTTAAAGGTGATACGATTCTTGTCCTTTGTGACCATTTACAAAGTGATAGTTATAGTAGTCATTTTCCTTATACCAACCTCGGTATGGGGTGAGAGGGGTCAAAACCAATATGTGGTTTGATAGGAGGAAGGGTGATGGCATTGGCCTTAATAAGCTTTTCTAAAACAAATGAATATGGTTCCCCAATTAAGGTGTATTTCTTTTTTCTCATTTGAATTGGAAGGCTTGGAACGGTGATAGATTGGATGAAGGTTTAGCATCATTGGATGGATGGGCGAGGGCCATCCTTAAGTACCACTATGTTGGCAGTTCCTTAGCTTTAGAATAACTCATCCGAGGTTTCAAGGAAGAGGAAGTATTGTTTTATTTAAACGAGGAGTTATTATTTTGTAATTGTATCTTATTCTCTTCGATGGCATGAATTTTGAGCTTACGTGCCATGGTGAAAGCCTCATAAAATTTTTAGAAGGTTTGTAATCTGTAAGGTAGGTGAAATGTGTCTAGCACAAAGCTCATGTGAAGAACTCTATGAGTTCATTTTGTGGTAATTAGAAAGTGAGTTAGTTGATTAGGCTACGCCAACGAGTGATAAAATCTGTTATACATTCATCATCATATTAATGCATAGAATAAATATCGGTCATGGTAACCTTTTTGAAAATGTTAATTGAAAAATGATCCAAGAAGGCTTGGGCTATTTGGTTGAATGAGAAGATGGAATTTCTAGGTAATCCACTATACTAGTACAATACTAGACTAGTTAGGGACATGGGAAAGGTTCGCAAAAGCAAAGCATCATCGTGATAAAATAATTATCACCCATGTTTGAAAGATCGCAAATGCTGCTTTGCGCGAGTCTTCCTTCTTGTTAAAGTGGTTAAACTTAGGCATCTCCCAGTGTACGGGATATGGGCGAATGGGAATGGATGGATGAATAGGCTCATTACAAATCTCGTCATAGGTGAGAGAATTATGGGAGCCGGAAACAAATGCTTCTAATGTCTACATCTTATCCATCATTAACTTGATAAAGTCATTGTTAGGTTGTGAAGATTGGATACCCCCAAAACGAAAGGAGGTTGTTGTTGGACATATGAAGAATATGACATTCCAGAGTATGGTGGTGTCGAATAAGGAGGCGGGAATTGAGAGACAGACATAGAGGGTATATACCCAGACTGAATGACCGATGAAACAGGAGGTGGCTGGTAGTAGGTATGTGAGGGTGGGACACTCATAGTGACCCTGGTAGAGATGGGAGGTAGAGATTGGGGAATAGAAAGGACAACATTTTGAAATGGGGTAGAGGTTAATGACACCAAGGGTGGTAGCATTGTGACTGGTATATATGAGATAACAGGTGTAGATGATGTTATGTTTTGGGTGGTGGATGAAGGTATGGTGGAGAATACGAGTCCAATACAAGTGAGTGGCGTGAATGCGGCGTCAAAGATACCGTGGGACCTAGTTGCGACACAACGGGGGAAAAAATGGGTGAGTTCACCATGGTAGGAGGTGGATCCGAGGCGTGCGATCATCATTAGGATGGATATAAGGATATAGGCATGCCATAGATCAATTGACCCGAGGCATCTCGAGTGGAGGCATGGGTGAGGTAGTGGCTCAAAGTAGTGGGATTTTGATCCAGGAGTCGTGCAAACTCCGTGTTACCTGTAGGAATGGTGATAGGTTGATTGGGATCCATGGATGATGAGATGGAAGGTGGTGAAGGACTAGGTGATGAAGGGCTAGGTGGGAGTGGTAGTCAACTAGTGTGAAATACGAGGGTGCTTTCCTAACTATGCAGTCAACACCATGTGGGTAGGAACTAATTTGGTGAGACTGTATTATGTCTGAATGGCACAAAACACAACATAACTAGGAAAATAGTCAATGGTGAGTGAATTAGGTTGGTTGGTGAGTTGTAAAACAACACAGGGTGACCAACGCCGGTTCGGGTAAACCGATGCCGCTAGGCTTAACCGGTGTCGATTCGTGAAAACCAACATCTATTATATGATGGTCCTAGACCGACAATTTTCACACAATATGAGACGTAAGGTGACTGTTATTGAAGTAACGACAATATGAAAGGTGATAGGAGCCTTTACAAATTCGTAAAAGTGAAATAGGTGTCTTTTGGATAAGTATCCAAAAAGACTTCAAACCGATGCGGTTAGGTTAAACCAATGATGGTTAAAGATAATCATAGCCGGCTACTATGAAATTGAAACAGAGAATAACAAAGATGGTTGTGATTTAAAAATCGGTGTTGAATCAAACCTAGAATTCTGAGAATGATGTAGATGTGGTCTAGGAACACTTAGACGAAGTTAGAATACATAGACTATGATTGGGTGTGTGCAAGGAAAGACAAAAATAATGATCAAAATATCTCACCTTAAAATGCAAATCAATCGAACACTAAGAAATAATGTTCCTAGAGTGCCTATTCTATTACATTTGTTCAGCTTATGCTATTTGTGTGGACTGACTATTATGAACAAAATAATAGAATTTCTTGGTGAGGAAGGCTTCCTATGAAGAAAGAATTCTAAAGGGTGAGGTTTCAGAATGTTATGGCGGGGGTGGGCTTCACTCTGAAGTATGACTCGACAGAGCAGCAAGTTGGGTGCCCACTGTACCATGATTGTGTGATCACCTACAACTTCTTCCAGGTAGGATGTTGTTTAAGAATGTATGTATTTTGAATTTTTGTGTGGTTTGGTAAGACTCAGAGAAAGAGAAAAGGATAGAAGTGATTTTCTATGATTCATTTGTCAACCATCACCGGTCATGACTTCTAGCATATAGGTTTCCCTCAATTAATGTGAGCTAATGAGCTAAATCGAGAATGCGCAGTGCACTTGTTTCAAACCTAAATCAAAAGTATGATATTCGATGACAAAAATAGATGAACATGAAGAGGGATGCTCTTTCACTAAAATGAAGAAAACAAGAATAAGAAGGTTCTTTTTAAATCACCAAAAGAAATGTGTCTTTCGAGCAAGTAGAAAGAAGAGAATGTTACCAAGGAGAAAGTTTTAATATGAATGCTATTAGAAGGAAAAAAACACACATAATTTTTTTCCTAGGAATGA
The DNA here is from genome assembly GCA_018340775.1 of Taxus wallichiana var. yunnanensis. NCBI lineage: Eukaryota > Viridiplantae > Streptophyta > Pinopsida > Cupressales > Taxaceae > Taxus > Taxus wallichiana. The sequence continues at coordinate 45,295,141 of CM031236.1, forward strand.
AGAAAGATGCAAGGAACCCCAACTGGGTCCCACCAAAGTGCCAAAATGTTTCACCTAATTTCTTAGTTTTTTGAGAAGTACTTGACGAAACAGATAAGGTAAAGGTGGTAAGAGGAATACCTAGTTTGGGATGGTTGAAGGTTATATGCGCGTGTATCTAAATTCTGAATCAAAGTGGTTGTGAGACCTTCCTCTTGGCTAGGAGGAACTACCTATATAAGAACCAAAACAAGACCACCAAAAGGAGTTAAACAATATATGCAAAGGACTTCCTAGCATATGTCGATCCTGGAAGTGCTATACTTCCTAGATGGCTATCACCCACTGTTTAAAACAATTCAATGCTGAAATAAAGTAAATATTTTCTTCTTGTAGTTTAAATACGATTTAGGCATCTAATAAAAATGTAATAGGCTAGATCTAATCTAACAGTGCTAGGCTAGAAGGAGATCCAAAGGTCCAGAGGTTGGTTGTAGGTGAATCGAGCTAAAAGGATAGGTTAGATACAGATTTGAAGGTCAAATAGGTGTTCAAGTAGGTATATGTCAGAAATAGGTTGTTATTTTGGTAGAGATCAAGTGACACAAAGAACAACCATGGTTTTACTTGTAACCGGTGGTGTTAGAGAACCGACGACGTTGAGTTGAGGCAGTGGAATCACACAGTCTAGGTTTTTGGAGTTTTGGGAAAAAGTGGAGTGGATAGAAGACAGGGATTGATCACAGAGGGGGTGTAGGTATGTTGCGAAGGTCTGAGACTATTGAGGAGGTCAAATAGGAAATTGGGCCAAGTATTAAGATGATTAGGTATGGAAGGTGGCTGCAACTAGAGAGAGGGAATGGACAGAGGGTAAAAGACTAGGTTCCTTTACCAAAAATACTACAGATGATGATAAGAAAATGAAATAGATGGAAGGAGGATACTTACTCTTCTGTGAGGTACAGTCTGAAGAATAATGAAGAAGTTGTTGCGTTGGAGAATGTTGGGAAGAAAGTTTCACTATTGTGCTAGTGTATTTGGTTTCCTTTGTTGATCACAAATCAATCTTCATTCTGTTGTCGCATCTAAAGAGATCGAACTCGAGATCGAAGTTTTCCAACATGTATTACAAAGCTATAGATGGGTCTAAATAGGCCATTTGGTCCATTCCGGTATAATCGGCATCGGTTTAGGGTGAACCGACATCAGTTTAGGTGAGATATCTCGGGTTGTTCAAAAATCTCCTAGGAAGTTGCTCCGCTATTTGATAAGGGTCTCCTCTTTTTCTTGGGGTGAAAACCGACCTTAGGAGGCTTTTAAATGTGAGGTGAGGGGATGGGTCTAATGTTAGGTTTTATTTAGGACATTGGTTTAGGGTATAGGTTAATGGGTCAAATGATGGGGGTGGTTGGGTGAGGTGCATTTAATAAAGGAAATTATATTAAATAGGTGTGTGAGGGTAGTGAATTAATTTAATGTAAGTAATTAAATTAATATGTGTGTGGGTAAAAGATTATTAACTTAATTAAAATAATTAAATTAATATGTATGGAGGTAAATGGCATTAATTTAATTAACGTAATTAAATTAAAATGTGTGGGGTGTAGGAGGTAGATGATAAGGTTTTGAGGATGAGGAAGTGATTATAGGGTTGCACTAGGGGACCAAGGTGATTACAATACGATTTCGGTGTCTACAATATCACTAAGCAAGCTAGATTAAATACTAACATAAAGGAGGGTGTTTGGAGTTTTAATGTGGTGTTAGGTGTTTAAGAAGGATAAGAAGTCCTAATTAGTCTCCCATGAAAATCAAGACTCCTAATGTAATTTGTTTTATCTTGTTTGAACTCAAATTTATGACCATTGTGCACTTATTTTTAATAGCTGAGAGCTATTGGGAGGTCTTTAAAATTTAAAAAGGAATGGATGATATGAATATCACTCTTCAAAACCAAGACATTTTGAAATTTCCTTTTTCATCAATAAATTATACAAAAATTGAATTTTGAGTGCTCTCGTGCACGTTTATGTTATACCCTAAAACTAGGGTTTACCAAGAATATTTTTTCTAGAAACACAAAATTCAGCTAGTTGTTTCTCACAAAAAATTGTCAAAATATCTATATATCTATCACAAGCATGCATAAAAAGGAATAAATTATTTTTATTTAGATTTTTCAAAGAATTTCTCTAAAATTCATTCAAAATAACTTTTCATCAATTATCAGAGTAAATATAACTCTCAAAGTATATTGTCTTCATTTTTGATGTTGAATTCAATGGTATAGAAGAGGTAAACAAATGGAAATGCATGTTTAGTCTATCTTGTAAATGAAAACGTTCTAAAAATTCCTTTGAAGAGGTTTTGACAACATGTCAGTAGAGCACGAAACCCAAGGTGAATGCAAAATCCATTTAACAAATATGGTGGAAACATTGAAGTATGCCTTTTTCACCTAAAGAAGCTTGATCTTCAAGGGTCAATGGGTTTATTTAGTGTAATGATATCATACTTCGAGGCCTAGCAAAGTATCTCAATATAGATGTGAAGTATCTTGTCTTTCCAAATAGAGTGCCTTTTGGTGAAGTTTTGAACACAAAAGGCTTATGAATTCTTCTTCATGGAATCTTTCTCAATTTCTAGATGAAAATGAAAGGCCATAGGTTATCTTGTTCAAAGGGCATGAGTCTTGTAGGAAGCTCAAAGGGCTCTAGTAGTTATAAATGTGCTAGTCTCCTTCTTGACTCAAATAGGGAAGATGAAAAGGCTTTGAATAGTTGAATGACAGAGTTTTTCAAGCATTGGAGAATTTTTGAATGTAAAGAAGGTAGAAAGTCATAAGAAATGTGTGTCATGTTCTCTATCTTGTTTGAACCGGAAGGCTTGGTAGATGAAAGGGCATGTGAGTTCTTGAAGTCGGAAGATAGGTGAATAGTCGAAGATAAAATGTGAGATGTGATTACAATGTCATCTAAATAAGTTTGAAGCCATTATTGTATAACACCATCATAATTATCATGATGTATAATTGACAATATGATACCATCACGCTTATGCTACAAGTAGAAGGTGCAAGTGATAGGATTTTGAGTTCAAGAATGGAATTGGTGATGTTTATGCTCCATAAGAATAAGCTACAGGGTGCATCAAGGAATAAATTTCAATAACAAAGAGATTTTGATACCTTGACACCCTAATGAATGAACTCATTGCCCCAAGTTGATATTAGGTATGTAAAGTTTGATCTAAAGACTTACAAGGTTATCCTTCATATCCAATAAAGGTTGCTAAGGTATGTGTTAGTTTCTCAAATGTACACCCGCGTCTCGTAGATATCGAAAGGGCTGAGGTGTTTGATACCACAATGGAATCATCCCCAAATTATGGGACCTTGCATTCTTGGGACGGATCTCCGAAGAAGGCCGGTTCCTCTATCTATTTCTATTGCTACTACTAATCCTAGTGCTGAAAGGGGAAACTAAGCTAAGAATGCCAAGGGACCAAGGAAAGAAGGATAACATGAAGTAAACTACACTAAAAGGTGATAGCACCAGAAAAGAGGGGTGAACACTATCTGTTCTGAGTGAGAATGATAGGGAATGCATGAAAGGAGGCTAGGCATGAGTAGCACAATGAAATACGCATTCACCATATCGTTCTCATGGAACACAACCAAGTATGGAACTACAGGGACTTGAAATAGCACAACAATACACAATGCAAGAGAAGAGGCAAGAAGAAGGAATGTAAACACGTTAGGATAGAGAATAGTCATAAAAAATGCTTCTATTACTTCCAAAATGCATATAACTATTACAATGATAAGGAGGCCACTATCCACGTGAAAGAGCCAAACATAGAGGTCTACAACTCAAAATATAGAAAATATGGAGTCCTCAACAATGTGTAAGGATCGAGAGTGTCCAACCCTTAACAATGAGCCCCGATCCTATCCTTTATAGATTCATCACAAAGGGAAGATGGAGAGAGAGAAGTGAGAAAACTAATTAGAACCTAAACCACCATCATTAATGCCTCCTACAAATCCTCTCCAAATATGTCATACCCGCATCAACTACTTGTTCATCACCTCAAAGGAGGAGGAATGGTGGATCATATCAAATCCGATCTGGTTGTTGGGGGAAAATAGATCCTGTATTAATGGCATAGACACGTTTCTTCATTTTTCCCCACCTAACCTCTCTAAAATTAAAGTTTCAGATCTCTATGGCATAGACGAGGTCGAGATCTTTCCAACGGTGTCGATTTCAAGCATTGAGTCAAAAGATATGCTCATTTGAAATTTGAATCAACTCCATATAAAATGGTGGGAACTAGCTACCGAAATGGGACCCATTTTGAAACCAAACACGTGGAGGGCTGGCACATGTCCGAGGGCATCCTTTTTATTTTGCTTTTGAGGTTGTGTCGTTAACATGTGGAAAGAAGGTGAACGCGTGGAGTGTGGGCACAAGGGAGAAGGTGCAAGGGTGCATGCGAGAAGAAAGAGGCATGGGAGGAAAGCAGAAAGAGGTGAATGAAAGCATGCGTGATGTACATGAACAAGAAGTAAGTACAAAAAGGGAAACATAGGGGAGGTGCATGCACGGGAGGAAGGAAGAAAAGAGGGTGCATGAAGGAATTGAGTCTATGTAAGCACGCAAGAGGAATGTTAGGGACTTAGCTGATTGGAAGGTAAGTCTACAGAGGTGCGCATAAGGAGTGCATGATGGGATAGGAGAGAAAGTGGGTGCATAGGAGGAAGGTGCGCGAGGGAAAATGGAAGGAGATAGAAGAATGCAAAAGGGAGCAAGATGTGTATGCAAGTTATCCAAATTGCTAGGAGAGATATTTGGATAATAGTTTTGGTGACTTTTAAGGCCATCTACCTACTAGATGAAAGAGATCAGTAGCCTAAAGCATCCATTAGGCATGGAGTCTTCTTGTTCAATCATGAAAATGCCCCTGTAATCACTTGAAAATCATATTTGCACTCTATTCTAAATCTCACAACTACTAAGAGAAGCTCTGCATTCTGGAAGTAACAAAAGAGTGTGTGCGAAGCACACAAGGGGAAAGAACTATGTACAATAATAAATGTGTGCGAGCACACACGTGGAGGAATCAAACTACTTTAATATATACAAAATTATATAGAAAACCTAATGGAAGGGTTTGAGATAGATCTCACATCGGGATTTGCAATGCACTTCCATCCAGATGAGTTAACTCGAAAGAGTTAGCTTCTTTGCAAGACTTGATGATGTATGGGCCACTCCAAAGTGCATCAAACTTTGAATGGTTCCACTGGTTTAGCTCTATCAAGATCCCATTTTATAACCACGCCCTAACTTTGAAAGCTTGAGGCCTAGCCTTTTTGTCAAACTATTTCTTTGTTGTTTGTTGATGTTGTTCTAGCTTGATCATAGCGAGTTTCGAGATCTTCAATATGAACCATTTCTCGCCATCCCGATCCATGCCCTCAATATCCAGCCATCTTTGGGCAAGTGCCAATGAATTTAGTGCTAGTGTTAAAGGAAGGGCGTCCTCTTTGCCATAGACAAACTTGTAAGGTGAAGTTCCTATTGTATTTTTACTATGATTCTATCTACCCACAAAGTGCATGTAAGACCTTCATATGCCACTATTTTTGGGCTGATGTTCATTGTGCACTTCATGATTCGATCGTTCTTGTTTATTGATTCTACCGCACCATTTCCTTGAAAGGTAATAGTTGGAAGAGGTTTGTAGGTACTTGCCCGGACATAGAGCCCAATCGGTGATTTTAGCACCAAGGAAGGCCTTTTCATTATCAGAGATAATGGTCTAAGGAATGCCAAACCTTGTGACTAAACCTTCAAGAAAGTCAAGGATGACTGCCTTAGTTTATTCCTTAAGCATGACAACTTCTGTCCATCTGGTGAAGTAATCTGTAGCTGTCAACACCCATTTATGTCCAAAGGTGCTTGAAGATGGATTAATTATGCCTATAAGTCGAGACCCCATTACGCAAAAGGCTGATCTCTGCTTTGGATTGATCGTGAGGGGAAGTGCTGCCAATATTTTCTTTCCTACAAAGAAAGCACATTCCTTGCATTTTTGACCCACCTATGTGTATCTACAAACAAGGTAGGCCAAAAGATACCTGCCATTATGATCTTCATTACTATAGTTTTGGAAGAGAAGTGTCCACCAAAGAATCCATCATGAAATTGCTAGCACTTTTTCAATTACGCATCATTGATACATCTTAATAACACGCCATCTAGATTTATTTTGAAGAGAAGTCCATCAATCAAAACATAAGGAATAGATTGCAACCTCAGATGCCTTCTCTTTGCTTTGTTCAAACCAAGAGGGTATGCACCCTTAGAAAGGAATGTGATCATGTCCTTCATCCATTCACACACGTTGGGGTCTATATTCTGTTCATGTTCTACACACAAGAGGTCTTCATCTAGAAATAATGAAGCCTCAGGTTCACTCTGTGCATCCTCAAAAATCTGCTTACAGAGTGCACTGCCTCTTACCAGCTTTGTGGCCTTAATAGTCACATCATATTCCATGATTTTTGTCACCCATCGCACTCTCTTCTCACTGATTTCTACTCCCATGATGAATTCTCTGATAGATGAGTGGGAGACTAACACCTTGATATGATTTGTGGTAAGCATGATCTTGAATTTATTGAGTGTGCACATGATGGCAAAGACCTATTTCTCCATGTGACTGTATTTCAATTCATAATCCTTCAGTGTCTGGCTGAAGAAGGCCACTGGTTGTTCCAGCCCTTATTCATTTTCTTGTGTTAGGATGTAGCGATATATGATTTCTTCTATATAAGGATGTGTTCCTTTGATTGTGAAGTCATGCTTGATCTGGATTGTATCTTCTTTGCATTTGAAGATCTTTGACTGAGTCGGAATATGTTTGGACTCTTTTATTTCTTTCATTTTTAGCACCTGAGTTCAATCTGATTTCGGGATGAATTGTGGATTTATCCATCTTTATGACTCAGCCTTGGATCAGTGGCATTGATCCAAGAGATGTTTTAAGTTTATTCATGATGAACAAAATTTATTGACCTTACGAAAGTTGCAAGGTCTGAATGAGTTGAATGAGCAATTCAGGAGTTAACTCAGGCTGATCTTGTTAAATGAAAATCGGTTCCAAATACCGTAACATCGGGAAGGCCTAGACCTTAAGCCAGGTAAGATGTTCCTGGGTATTCAGTAAGCTTATTTAGCAATACCTGATAGGATCCTGTACAGGGATGTTTTACCCTGTTTGGTTCTAATACGGATCGGTCCTACTTGGGAGACCTAGACTGGATTTGTTAAGGTTAATAACCTTAACCTAAACTATAACCTATCGGTTAAATTATTATTAATCTAACCTAGCCCTAAACTATAAGCTAAATGTTCCTAAGGTTAGCTACACCTAGCACTATGAAGTAAGACTAATGTCTTACCTTATGATCTACCTATGTTTCTAACCTATCTTAACTAATGATCATGGTTGGAGGGGGACCTATGAAGGGGCGCGAGTCATAGGTGGTGGTTTCTATGGCATTTATGAGGTGGATAAGGATGAAGGACTTGGGATTTGGTGGAGGTTGTAAACATCTATTGAGACCTGACGTGGTGGTATCACCAAATTTGGGAATGGTTGTTTGTGTTCAATTGGCAATCACCAACTTTGGCGGTCGGTGGCAATGGAGATTAGGCGGGAATATGGGAGTTAATGCTATTGATGAACTTCGGTTCCCGAGTGCGGATTGCTTGGGAAGGCATGCAAAAGGAAAATTTGTTGGTTGTTTGGTTTTCCATGCGTTCCATTTTTCTCTCTGCTTGATCACTGGTTCTTCGAACCAGTCTACTTTGTGTTGCATGGCAACTATGAGAATATCTAGCTCCTTTCTCGGTTGGGGAAGGTTTATAAGGCATGAAGGTAACAGATTATTGTTGTTTAATCTATCGTGGAAGAAGAAGAGAAGGTGCGAGCACATTCAGAGGTCTTCTTCAGATTTTTAAGTGACACTATCAGGCATGATAGGCCCTAACTTTTAAAAATCTTGCTTTCCTTCAAATGATTTCATTAGAACAACTCTGTTCAGGTGATTTTTAGTACAGTTGGTTTGAAGCAATGTATTGGTTCTTCTTTTCCTGAGGATTTAGGAATCTCTGGTTATGTGAAGACTCTGTTGAAATGTTACTGTATTTATTTCTTCTTCTTGATTCTTTTTTGGTCAAGACGCGGCCGTGTGTTTATCATTATCATTGTTGAATCTCGTTGAATCTTGTGGGTATACTTAAAGTTCCTTCTAATGGGATGCTTGTTGTGATTATTTTACTTGAAAGTGACTTGAGAAGCTTTTTGTGAATACTTATTAGTTAGACTTCTTTGGAGTCCTTGAAATGTATCTTGTATTTCGACTTATATAAGCTTAGTTGTGAATACTTATTAATATATGACTCTGTTGGAGTCCTTGAAATGTATCTTGTATTTCACTTCCAGTATAAGCTTAGTAGTGAATACTTTTTGATATTGACTCAGTTGGAGTCCTTGAAATGTAACTAGTATTTCAACTTCTGTATAAGCTTAGTTGTGAATACTTATTAGTATAGACTCAGTTGGAGTCCTTGAAATGTATCTTGTATTTCGACTTCTGTATAAGCTTAGTTGTGAATACTTATTGATATTGACTCTATTGGAGTCCTTGAAATGTATCTTGTATTTTGACTTCTGTAGAAGTTTAGTTGTGAAGATATTGACTCTTTGGAGTCCTTGAAATGTATTTGATTTTGACTCATAGAAGTTTAGTTGTGAAGATTGTTGGTTGATTGACCTGTTGGAGTCCTTGAATGTTTTCATATGAATTCGACTTCAATCTAAACCCCGGCCGTGAGTTCTTTGGATACGACTCGTTGGAGTCCTTGCAGTATTTCCATGTGAACACGACTCCTGTTGAAGTCCTTGATGTGTTTGCATGTTGGCTCGACTTCTGATGTAAGTCCTCGCTGTGCATACTTATTAATTCGACTCTTTCTAAAGGTTGTTGTGTTTATATTCAGTTCAATTCTGTGGAATGTGTGCTGGGTTTACATTACAAGCACGACTCTATTTGAGTCCCTGCTGTATTTTCGTATTAGCTCGACTTAGGTTAAAACTTTGATGAGATTTTGTAATGGAGGTGACTTCTGTAAAGTCCTTGCTGTATAAACTATAGGGATTAGACTCAGTTGAATGTTTGCTATGTTTCGACTCAGTGGAATTGTCGTTGTGTTTGCATCTGGATACGTCTTCTATTTTTGGTGTTATCTAGACTCTGGTTGACCGAGATAAAGGGTTCCTAGTCATGCCATGTCAAAGTGCGATGGCGTTGGGTATTTTTTTATGTTTAATGAATGATATGGAAAGATCTCATTGAGTCTATTTTGGTCGGATTATTTATTATTGCTTGTCACGGAGCTCTAGTATTGCTTAATAGCTACAGGTGATTTTTATAATTGGATTTAGATGAAACTGTAGTTCTTCTTGTAATCTCGACTATTTAGTCGCATGCGTAAATGTAATTGCGTTATTCTAGAGGAGTCGGTATAGTCCAGAACATGATTGATATGGGAATCTGACTGTCTCTGTTTCTTTTCCTATGCTGTAAAGTATATGTTGATGCATAATAGGAGGAATAAGAAAATACTCTCTCCTAGTCTGGAAACTTTGTGTGCTTTCTTCTTGTATCCTTATGTGATCTCTACGGTAAGGGCATAACAAGAATAGACTGTGGTATTGTATGGAGAGACTGGTATAAAATGTGTGTTGCTGTATAAGTAGGTATACTTGTCAATACCATTGAAATATGTTATGATTATAAAAGAATCCCGTCAGTTGAGCTTGCGGAATGTTATAAACTACCTTTGTGGAAGGGTAAAAACATATTTGTTGGATACACGAACTGTTAGGAAATTCATTTGTGTTGTTGAATGGAATAATTTGTGGATTATTGCTGTCCTAGTGATTCAGATGGATGGTTGTTTTGGATACATTTGTTCTTCTTAGTCTCTAATATATATGATGAAACATCTGAAAAGTATTTAGGACTAATTGGTAACTATAATATGAGTTATGCATTAAAAGTCATGTTTGAATTACAGAAAGAGCATAGTCTGAATTATGTTTACATGTTTGATGAAATGATTTCATTTAAACAGGGTGTTTAATGAGAGCAATTGGTGGATTGCAATTGTTTTAAGAATTAGTGCTTATCATGCTCAGTTCACCGAACTGACCCGTGTTGACAATTTTTGCAGATGGTTGTCGTAAGTGGTAAAGGCACGCAGATCTGATATGATGTTCAGATTGTTTAATTTGGTTTATGATGAATTCCAACTTGATTCTCTAAATGTACTACACTGAGAAAGTTGTTCTCTTGCTGTTGTGTATTGTATCAAATATGTTGAATGCATAAATTGTAATTGATTAGCTTAGAAATGAATGAAATGAGGGGATTGTTACTTATGTGGCTGCATTTGTATCTTGATGAATTGAACTTCTTCGGTTCGAATGTTTTTAAGTGCATTTTTATTATTTTTATACCTTGAAGATATTAGGATTCTCTAAGTAAGCCTTGTAAAGATTATGTGGCTGGATACTTGTAAATGATTGGTAGTTCTGTTATGTTCTATATAAGGCTAAATTAGAAATTAGCCCACTGTTCTTCGAGAAGCTAAGGTTAAAATAAACCTTAACAGGAAGCTGAACGGGAAGAGTAATTTATTACTTCCTAACCTTGATCTAAGTCAAGACAACATATTAAATGATTTAAAATTACTATATCTTAATACAAATAAGTATGATATAATACAGTTTTGGAAAACCGATATAAACCTAAAAAGGTATATTTATCATCCTTAAGAGGAGACTTAGGGCTACTGCCCATTTTCGTTGATTAAGATTATGGTGAATAAAAGAACTCTTGACGAGATCTCAAATCTTATTAATTTCTCTCTGTGAAATGGATCTTAATTAAGTAAGGCAACTCAATGATGAGGAGCCCAGGAGTTGGGATAAGACTAATCGGAAAGGAGAGTCTTAAAGTATAATTTCAACTCAACGTATGTAACACCTTAGGATAAGTAGATCTTTCCGAGGTGGTTTTGTAGGATGTCGGCACATGTCGATCGCAGGTTGTACCCTCGAGAAGATTAGGATCTTCTCGAGGATACAACAATGCAGGTGGCTTATGGCGACACCCTTTGCATTGATCGTTAAGATTTACACCTTAAACTCGAACAAGTTTTTACTCGGGATCTGGTTAGGAACATGGTCATGTTATGAGGCTGCCCTTGGAGATTTGGGGTACATTGACACACTGGGTTAACTAGGGTTTATCCAGTATGTCAGCTTATCCCTAGTCCTCAAGAGCATCCTTATAACGTTGTCATGTTATTAATCCGTTCCCGAGTGAATGACTTGGGGGGGATGACCGATGAGTAAGTCAAGTCAGTATGGGACATTCTATATAACATCGAGTAGGGTGGAGGACGTATTCCAGATTGACGAGTATGTCGTCAAGGAATATGAGACATGAACAGTATGTTTCAAAACTTTGGCCAAAGTATCGCAAGCTGCTGATTGCATTGTCCTATGTCACCTAGTCTAAGGGACGAGATGCCGATGAATAATGGTAATGATTATTCAGATAGGTTCCTTGGACAGAGCATTCTGAAATCCCAGATTAGGGAAGAGAACCGCAAGAGTGAAGAGTTTGTAAAAATGCCAACTCTGTGAAACACATGAATAGATCGGTAGATCACCGAGTCATGGAATGAATAGATCGGTGGTGCACCGAGTCATTACAGCTGCATATGGTTATCTATTATAAGAATGGTTGTTTTGATTTGTGAGTTCTAAATTATGTATTTAGAACTAGGAAGCATTTATCAAAAAAAAAAAAATTACTTGTTCTAATGTACTAATTTGGGGAATGTTACATCTTGGTATCAGAGCTGAAGGTTGCAGCTCTTGGACCTATTGTGTCCATAATCTGATAAAAACCTAAATTTTCTTGTAACAGAAAATGGTTAGAACAAGGGGGAACGTTGCGAATAATGCTCCACCTGAAGAAGGGGCGGCAACAACCCAAAAACTTGATGAGATCCTTGCTGCCCTATTGGACACAAGAGATCGTTTGGCTGTACTTGAGCAGCAAGTAATGGGAAATGAGGAGGATGATGAAGCTGATAACGACAATCAGCAACCTCCTGAGGACAACCCCGATATGGGTGTTGATAATAACACTAGAAATGCACCTGTCCAACCAGAAAACAAAAAGGCCAGGTTGGCAGCAGAACTCACTAATGATATAAAAAGGATAAGCCCACCTAAATATGATGGCACCACATTAGGAGATGGAGCTGAGAATTGGCTCAGCGAAATGGAGAAGTACTTTGCAATAAGAAACTTCTCGAGGAAACCAAAGCTATTTGGGGAGCCTATCAACTTTCCCACGAAGCATCTTCGTGGTGGGACAGCCGTAAAGCTGAGCTAAATATTGATGAGACCAATATCACTTGGGATCAATTTAAGGGCTATTTTAGGCAACGTTGGCTGCCACAACTTTTCTATGATCAAAAAATGACAGAATTCCAGAACTTAGCTCAAGGGAAGCTAACGGTAACTGAATATTGGGAGCGGTTTACGAAACTCCTCAAGTACGTACCGCAATATCAAACTGACGAGAAGTTCAGAATATGAAAATTTATCATGGGGCTGAATCCCGTGATAGGAGGAGAGGTCGATGTTCACAGCCCAACCACTATGGAAGGAGTTGTTGAAAAGGCCATAAGGCAAGAACAAAAATTAAAGGCTATTTCTGCTCATAAAGAAGAAGTGCGGAAGAAGATTGTAAATCCTTCTTCAACTTCACTTGCACCCAAAAAGGGACCATGGAAAAAGTTTGGAAATAGAAGTAAGTTTCCAGGGGATAATAGTAAGAAAACAGTAGCAAATAAGCCTGCTTGAAATGTAAGGGATAGTTTTGCCAAAAATTATAACAATGGGCAGAAACCCTATGGAGGACAACGTGATAACTTTAAGGCTGGAAGTAATTTTGAGCCTAAAAAGGGACCTGTAGGAGGCTGCTACAATTGTGGCAAAGACCACTATGCAAATCAGTGCCCTTTGAAGGATGATCGTAATCAAGCAGATAAGATATATGTTGCAAAGAGTAGCATAAAGCAAGTGAAAAGCAAGTGACACCTATAGAAGTTCCGGTAAGTTATTTGGCATACCGTCTATTATTCTTTTTGATACAGAGCTACCGAATGTTTTATTTCTAGTAAACTTGCTTCTAAACTTAAAAGAAAGGCTGGAAAAATGGATAAATCTTGGACTGTACAGTATGGTAATAATTCTGTTCATACAGTGAGTATGTGTCTTTTTGGGGCAGTCCTTGACTTACCTAACTTTTCCACGGAAGTTGACCTCTATGTTACACCCTTGGGATCTTATGACATTGTCATCGGTGTCAATTGGTTAGCTGACCATAAGGCAAAAGTAGATTGTTTTGAAAAGAACATAAGATGTTTAGATGATCGGCTGGAAACAACAGAGATTCAAGGGGTGAAACGGGAAATTTCAGTTAGAAACTATATCAGCTATGCAACTTAAAAAGGCTAAAAACAAAGGATGTACCTTATATGCAGTAAAGATATCTGAATTTTCAGAAGAAGATGGTGATTCCATGAAACGATTCCCTCTGTTGCAAAGTTTCAAGGATGTATTTCCAGAGGAATTACCGGGTTTACCACCCAAAAGGGAATTTGACTTCACTATTGAAATCAAACCAGGAACGGAACCTATTTCCAAAGCACCTTATCGATGACTACTACAGAGTTAGTCGAGCTTAAGGCACAATTGCAAGAACTTTTGTCTAAGGGTTTGATTAGACCAAGTGTTTCACCTTGGGGAGCGCCAGTAATATTTGTAAAAAAGAAGGATGGAACACTTAGGCTGTGTATTGACTATCGGATGTTAAACAAGGCAACAATCAAGAACAGATACCCACTTCCAAGGATCGACGATCTATTTGATCAGATGCGTGGGGCAGCGGTTTATTCCAAGATAGATCTTCGATCTGGTTATCATCAATTAAGGATTAGAGAAGAAGATATTCATAAAACAACTTTCCGAACTAGGTACGGACATTATGAATTCACGGTTCTACCCTTTGGATTAACTAATGCACCCGCAGCTTTTATGAACTTAATGAATAATATCTTTCAAGAATATTTGGACAAGTTTGTACTTGTATTCTTGGATGATATTCTCATTTATTCTAAAAGTGTTGATGAGCATAATGAGCATTTGAAGATAGTTTTGGAAATTTTGAGAAAAAGAAAGTTATATGGTAAGTTATCCAAATGTTCTTTCTTTGATACAGAAGTTCACTATTTGGGTCATGTCATTAGTAAGGAAGGAATTGCTGTGGATCCTTCAAAAATAGTGGCAATAACTGAGTGGCCTGCACCAAAGAATGTACATGAAGTAAGAAGCTTCATGGGCCTTGCTGGTTATTATAGAAAATTTGTTAAGGATTTTTCTAAAGTGGCTGCACCAATAACTTCATTACAGAAGAAGGATAGGAAATTTATTTGGAATGATAAGTGTGAAACAACTTTAAAATTTTGAAAAGCCAAATGACTTCAAAGACCTATTTTAGTTGTACTGACTAACGGAACTTTATTTTGTAATCGATGCTTCCGGGAAGGCCTTGGTGGTGTTTTTGTTACGTAATGATCAAGTCATAGCATATGAAAGTAGAAAACTTAAGTTACATGAGCTGAATTATGCCCTCATGATTTGGAGCTTTGCTGCCATTGTTCATGCGCTTCAAGTCCTGGAGACACTATTTACTTGGGAAACCTTTTGAGTTGAAAACTCGATCACTTAGGACTGAAATATATTTTCACTCAGCCTAATCTAAATGCCAGACAGAGAAGGTGGTTAGAGTTTTTATCCCAATATGATTTTGATATTAGCTACATCAAAGGGAAAGAGAATAGAGTAGCAGATGCTCTGAGTCGTAGGAAGCACATTTCTGCTCTTATAACATTAAGAACTCAGTTTAAGGATGAGGTAAAAAGTGCCTCAGAATCTGATATATACTTTCAGCAAGTAAAAACAGTGCTTGCAGCAGAACCTAATGATGAAAGGTATAAAGGTTTTCATTTTGATAAGGAAGGAATCTTACGTTATGAAAACAGGGTATACGTACCTTTGCTAAATGATTTGAGAAAGAAGTTGTTAGTTGAATTTCATAATTCACCTTTCTCTGGACACCCGGGTATCACAAAAATGCTTGCTGATTTAAAACAACAATACTTTTGGAAAGGTATGAAAAAGGATGTTATTGATTTTGTGACATTGTTGTCTAGAATGTCAACGTGTTTAAGGCGAACACATGCACCTTTCGCTGACTATTATATCCCCATAGCATACCACAAAGACAAATGGCAAGTAATAAGCATGGACTTTGTACAAGGGTTACCTATGTCCAGGAATAAACATGATGTTATCCTGGTAGTTGTAGATAAACTAACTAAGGTAGCTCATTTCATCGCTGGAAATCTAAAGGATGATTCACCAGTGTTGGCCAAAAGATTCGTGCATGAAATTTTCAGGTTACATGGTGTACCAGAATTGATTATATCTGACAGGGATCCTAGAATGACATCAAGATTTTGGCAAATGCTAAATACAGCTCTTGGAACGAAACTAAACTTCAGTTCTGCATATCATCCGAAACGGATGGACAAACAGAGAGAGTAAATCAAGTGTTGGAAGATATGTTGTGAATGTATTGCATGGATCAACAGTATAAATGGGAAGAGTATCTCCCATTAGTTGAGTTCGCATACAACAACACTTATCACTCATCTCTTAAAATGGCACCTTTTGAAGCACTTTATGGAAGAAAGTGCAGAACCCCTGTTAGTTGGGATAGTATTGAGGATAGAGTGGTAATTGGGCCAGAAATCCTCACTGAAATGGAACAACAAGTAAAGATGATTCGTGAACGATTGAAGGAAGCAGTGGATAGGCAGAAGAGCTATGCTGACCTAAAGCGGGTTGATCGAAAGTTTGAACTTGGTGAAAAAAATTTCTTCATGTTAAACCAAGAAAGAGTTCTATAACTTTTGGCAAGGCTGCCAAGTTGTCACCTCGTTACGTGGGACCTTTCAAATTGTCAAATAATCAATCTTGTAGCTTATCGATTAGCATTACCACCGCTTTGTCTCGCATGCATGATGTTTTCCATATTTCTTTGCTTAAGAAATACGTTTCAGATTTGTCACATGTTTTAAATTGAATTCCTCAGCAGTCCAAGACCCAGAATAATCGTGGTTAAACCCACACGAGTGCTGAAACTCACCAATCCAATTGCATTTGAGAAATCGTGAAATACAAGAATGTAAGGTCCAAAGGGGACCAGCTTTAACGAAGAAAGTGCAACTTGGGAAAATCTGGAAGAGATGAAAATTGCTTTTCCCTTTCTTTTTGAACAGAAAGAAATCTGTTGACAAAACATTTTTTTATGAACTTATCTTTTCATGTCTTTATGAAAGCCAGATTGAGGCAAACATTATTCAGGTTGAATAAAATGTATCGTGACATTGATTTCTGGAACTATTCAAGTTGGAAATAGTCTCTTGTATTGTGAACTAATAAATTGGTTGACCTGAAGGTAAATCAAAAATATGTAATCATCGGGACGATGAATCTTTTAGGAGGGAAGCATGTAACGCCCTGAACTGTTGTTACTTCCTCCTGAGCACTCAAGTGTTGATATATGATTTCTTCTATATAAGGACGTGTTCCTTTGATTGTGAAGTCATGCTTGATCTAGATTGTATCTTCTTTGCATTTGAAGATCTTTGACTGAGTCGGAATATGTTTGGACTCTTTTATTTCTTTCATTTTTAGCACCTGAGTTCAATCTGATTTCGGGATGAATTGTGGATTTATCCATCTTTATGACTCAGCCTTGGATCAAAGGGCATTGATCCAAGAGATGTTTTAAGTTTATTCATGATGAACAAAAAAATTATTGACCTTACGAAAGTTGCAAGGTCTGAATGAGTTGAATGAGCAATTCAGGAGTTAACTCAGGCTGATCTTGTTAAATGAAAATCGGTTCCAAATACCGTAACATCGGGAAGGCCTAGACCTTAAGCCAGGTAAGATGTTCCTGGGTATTCAGTAAGCTTATTTAGCAATACCTGATAGGATCCTGTATAGGGATGTTTTACCCTATTTGGTTCTAATACGGATCGGTCCTACTTGGGAGACCTAGACTGGATTTGTTAAGGTTAATAACCTTAACCTAAACTATAACCTATCGGTTAAATTATTATTAATCTAACCTAGCCCTAAACTATAAGCTAAATGTTCCTAAGGTTAGCTACACCTAGCACTATGAAGTAAGACTAATGTCTTACCTTATGATCTACCTATGTTTCTAACCTATCTTAACTAATGATCATGGTTGGAGGGGGACCTATGAAGGGGCGCGAGTCATAGGCGGTGGTTTCTATGGCATTTATGAGGTGGATAAGGATGAAGGACTTGGGATTTGGTGGAGGTTGTAAACATCTATTGAGACCTGACGTGGCGGTATCACCAAATTTGGGAATGGTTGTTTGTGTTCAATTGGCAATCACCAACTTTGGCGGTCGGTGGCAATGGAGATTAGGCGGGAATATGGGAGTTAATGCTATTGATGAACTTCGGTTCCCGAGCACGGATTGCTTGGGAAGGCATGCAAAAGGAAAATTTGTTGGTTGTTTGGTTTTCCATGCGTTCCATTTTTCTCTCTGCTTGATCACTGGTTCTTCGAACCAGTCTACTTTGTGTTGCATGGCAACTATGAGAATATCTAGCTCCTTTCTCGGTTGGGGAAGGTTTATAAGGCATGAAGGTAACAGATTATTGTTGTTTAATCTATCGTGGAAGAAGAAGAGAAGGTGCGAGCACATTCAGAGGTCTTCTTCAGATTTTTAAGCGACACTATCAGGCATGATAGGCCCTAACTTTTAAAAATCTTGCTTTCCTTCAAATGATTTCATTAGAACAACTCTGTTCAGGTGATTTTTAGTACAGTTGGTTTGAAGCAATGTATTGGTTCTTCTTTTCCTAAGGATTTAGGAATCTCTGGTTATGTGAAGACTCATTGAAATGTTACTGTATTTATTTCTTCTTCTTGGATTCTTTTTCGGCTGAAGACGCGGCTGTGTTATCATGTTGTTGAATCCTGTTGAATCTTGCTGGGTATACTTAAAGTTCCTTCTGAATGGGATGCTTGTTGTGATTATTTTACTGAAAGTGACTTCTGTAGAAGCTTTGTTGTGAATACTTATTAGTATAGACTCTGTTGGAGTCCTTGAAATGTATCTTGTATTTCGACTTCTGTATAAGCTTAGTTGTGAATACTTATTGATATTGACTCTGGAGTCCTTGAAATGTATCTTGTATTTTCGTATAAGTTAGTTGTGAATACTTATTGTGATATTGACTCTATGGAGTCCTTGAAATGTATCTTGTATTTCACTTGAGAAGCTTCTTGTGAATACTTATTAGTATAGACTCATTGGAGTCCTTGAAATGTATCTTGTATTTTGACTTCTGTATAAGCTTAGTTGTGAATACTTATTGATATTGACTCTGTTGGAGTCCTTGAAATGTATCTTGTATTTCGACTTCTGTATAAGCTTAGTTGTGAATACTTATTGATATTGACTCTGTTGGAGTCCTTGAAATGTATCTTGTATTTCAACTTCTGTAGAAGTTTAGTTGTGAAGACTGTTGGTATTGACTCTGTTGGAGTCCTTGAATGTTTTCGTATGAATTCGACTTCAATCTAAACCCTGGCTGTGAGTTCTTGTTGGATACGACTCCGTTGGAGTCCTTGCAGTATTTCCATGTGAACACGACTCCTGTTGAAGTCCTTGATGTGTTTGCGTGTTGGCTCGACTTCTGATGTAAGTCCTCATTGTGCATACTTATTAATTCGACTCTTTCTAAAGGTTGTTGTGTTTATATTCAGTTCAATTCTGTGGAATGTGTGCTGGGTTTACATTACAAGCACGACTCTATTTGAGTCCCTGCTGTATTTTCGTATTAGCTTGACTTAGGTTAAAACTTTGATGAGCTTTTGTAATGGAGGTGACTTCTGTAAAGTCCTTGCTGTATAAACTATAGGGATTAGACTCAGTTGAATGTTTGTTGTGTTTCGACTCAGTGGAATTGTCGTTGTGTTTGCATCTGGATACGTCTTCTGTTTTTGGAGTTATCTAGACTCTGGTTGACTGAGATAAAGGGTTCCTAGCTGTGCCATGTCAGGCGATGGCGTTGGGTATTTTTTTATGTTTAATGAATGATATGGAAAGATCTGTTGAGTCTATTTTGGTCGGATTATTTATTATTGCTTGTCGCGGGAGCTCTAGTATTGCTTAATAGCTACAGGTGATTTTTATAATTGGATTTAGATGAAACTGTAGTTCTTCTTGTAATCTCGACTATTTAGTCACATGCGTAAATGTAATTGCGTTATTCTAGAGGAGTCGGTACAGTCTAGAACATGATTGATATGGGAATCTGATTGTCTCTGTTTCTTTTCCTATGCTGTAAAGTATATGTTGATGCATAATAGGAGGAATAAGAAAATACTCTCTCTAGTCTGGAAACTTTGTGTGCTTTCTTCTTGTATCCTTATGTGATCTCTACGGTAAGGGCATAACAAGAATAGACTGTGGTATTGTATGGAGAGACTGGTATAAAATGTGTGTTGCTGTATAAGTAGGTATACTTGTCAATACCATTGAAATATGTTATGATTATAAAAGAATCCCATCAGTTGAGCTTGCAGAATGTTATAAACTACCTTTGTGGAAGGGTAAAAACATATTTGTTGGACACACGAACTGTTAGGAAATTCATTTGTGTTGTTGAATGGAATAATTTGTGGATTATTGCTGTCCTAGTGATTCAGATGGATGGTTGTTTTGGATACATTTGTTCTTCTTAGTCTCTAATATATATGATGAAACATCTGAAAAGTATTTAGGACTAATTGGTAACTATAATATGAGTTATGCATTAAAAGTCATGTTTGAATTACAGAAAGAGCATAGTCTGAATTATGTTTACATGTTTGATGAAATGATTTCATTTAAACAGGGTGTTTAATGAGAGCAATTGGTGGATTGCAATTGTTTTAAGAATTAGTGCTTATCATGCTCGGCCACCGAACCGACCCGTGTGACAATTTTTGCAGATGGTTGTCGTAAGTGGTAAAGGCACGCAGATCTGATATGATGTTCAGATTGTTTAATTTGGTTTTATGATGAATTCCAACTTGATTCTCTAAATGTACTACATGAAGAAAGTTGTTCTTTTGCTGTTGAGTATTGTATCAAATATGCTGAATGCATAAATTGTAATTGATTAGCTTAGAAATGAATGAAATGAGGGGATTGTTACTTATGTGGCTGCATTTGTATCTTGATGAATTGAACTTCTTCGGTTCGAATGTTTTTAAGTGCATTTTTATTATTTTTATACCTTGAAGATATTAGGATTCTCTAAGTAAGCCTTGTAAAGATTATGTGGCTGGATACTTGTAAATGATTGGTAGTTCTGTTATGTTCTATATAAGGCTAAATTAGAAATTAGCCCACTGTTCTTCGAGAAGCTAAGGTTAAAATAAACCTTAACAGGAAGCTGAACGGGAAGAGTAATTTATTACTTCCTAACCTTGATCTAAGTCAAGACAACATATTAAATGATTTAAAATTACTATATCTTAATACAAATAAGTATGATATAATACAGTTTTGGAAAACCGATATAAACCTAAAAAGGTATATTTATCATCCTTAAGAGGAGACTTAGGGCTACTGCCCATTTTCGTTGATTAAGATTATGGTGAATAAAAGAACTCTTGACGAGATCTCAAATCTTATTAATTTCTCTCTGTGAAATGGATCTTAATTAAGTAAGGCAACTCAATGATGAGGAGCCCAGGAGTTGGGATAAGACTAATCGGAAAGGAGAGTCTTAAAGTATAATTTCAACTCAACGTATGTAACACCTTAGGATAAGTAGATCTTTCCGAGGTGGTTTTGTAGGATGTCGGCACATGTCGACTGCAGGGTTGTACCCTCGAGAAGATTAGGATCTTCTCGAGGATACAACAATGCAGGTGGCTTATGGCGACACCCTTTGCATTGATCGTTAAGATTTACACCTTAAACTCGAACAAGTTTTTACTCGGGATCTGGTTAGGAACATGGTCATGTTATGAGGCTGCCCTTGGAGATTTGGGGTACATTGACACACTGGGTTAACTAGGGTTTATCCAGTATGTCAGCTTATCCCTAGTCCTCAAGAGCATCCTTATAACGTTGTCATGTTATTAATCCATTCCTGAGTGAATGACTTGGGGGAGGGATGACTGACAGAAGTCAGTATGGGACATTCTATATAACATCGGAGTAGGGTGGAGGACGTATTCCAGATTGACGAGTATGCCGTCAAGGAATATGAGACATGAACAGTATGTTTCAAAACTTTGGCCAAAGTATCGCAAGCTGCTGATTGCGTTGTCCTATGTCACCTAGTCTAAGGGACGAGATGCCGATGAATAATGGTAACGATTATTCAGATAGGTTCCTTGGACAGAGCATTCTGAAATCCCAGATTAGGGAAGAGAACCGCAAGAGTGAAGAGTTTGTAAAAATGCCAACTCTGTGAAACACATGAATAGATCGGTAGATCACCGAGTCATGGAATGAATAGATCGGTGGTGCACCGAGTCATTACAGCTGCATATGGTTATCTGTTATAAGAATGGTTGTTTTGATTTGTGAGTTCTAAATTATGTATTTAGAACTAGGAAGCATCCAGTAAAGAACTAAATTAAACACCAAAATCCTTGATATGCATATGTTCCCCACTTGGTTGTAAATTCTATTTTGATTTAATCCTCTTCCTTAATGAGGATCTCATCGGTTGAAACCCAAATACCCATCTAAAGCATAGAGAACCTTTACGTGCTAGCCACAATTCTGTAAAATCTACTCCATTGAAAGTAGAGGATAATGATCATTTTAAGATACCTTATTCAAATCTCTCAAATCAACAAAAATTTTGATTTCACCATTCTTGTTATGTACTAGAACCAAATTTGTAACCCGTAGAGTATTTGATAGAAAGATAATTTTTGCCTCAAAGAGTTTTGATAGTTCCTTTCTCATGAGGGGCTCTATTTTTGGATTGACTGGTGTTTCTTATACACTGAACGAGCTTTATACCAAGATCAAGGTCAATGGAGTTTTGATAAACACTTGGATCAAAACCTTTGAGGTATTCATACTCCCATACAAAAATGTCACTGTATTTTTTACAGAGAGAGATGAAGGCATGTTTTTCTTCATGCACGCAAGTCCGCTAAGTAGCAGCTCCTTTCCACTCACAATAGTAATGGAGGAGCAGATCTTCTTGGGTGGCACACATCTATCTTTCTTTACCCCAAACTCGTCATCGTGGCTGAACATTTTCTCTAAGGTGACCATCCCTTTAGGCAACTTATTTATCTTCGGTTGTATTACTTGGTCACCATAGCTGTTGTTGGTACCCAAACTTTATCTCCTTCACAACTCAAGAAACATCATGGATTTGCACAATACACTTAGAGGTAGATAAATGATTTGTATGTCGTTTGTAGCTAGGAGACATCTCGCTAACATGTTAGCACTAAATATTTGAAGGAGTGGGTAGCACCTCAAAAGGATTTTGATATGATCCTCACTATTTTAGGTTGTGCCTATCAACCAATGCAAGAGAACTTTGTATTGCAGCCTTTGTTTGGTGAAGGAGGTGGAGATATCCTTGTATTTTGCATATTGTATGGAAGGGGCCTTGGGAAAACATGATAAATTCTCCATTATTCAAACTCAAAAGAGTTTTCACTACTAAATGATGGAAATGTTTTCAAAACAAGGCAGAGGCAGCTAAAGACATAGTATTATCCTAATTTGCTTAGTGTATTTTTGTAAATGGATTGTATTCTCTTATTAACACACAATGCAATGTAGGGGTAGTATAGGGTAGGGTTAGTTATTTTGAATGAAATTTTGTTGGCAGATGTTAGACAAGACCACCTAGAAATTACCAAACTCTTTGAGGACCTTTGCAAAAAAATTGTAACACTTAAGCAATAGGAATTCTTCAAAAGGTTTAAAATACTCCTTCAACCAGGATATGTGCACAAATGGAGGCCCAGATTTGCACTCTTCCACATAATCTTTGACAACCTGCTACAAAATCTTAAAGAAAATATACCAACAAAGTATCCGAAATCCCTATTTGATCATAACCTAACATACCCCCAAAGGTTTACAAAACAGTCTCAAGATTCAAGGATAGTAAAATGATTTTAAATATGTTTATCTTCTATTAGATGAAGGCTCTTCTCGAATATAAGATTGCAAATGTCACCAAACCATCAACAAGAATTGAGATGATGTATGATCAAAGAGATCCTAAACACAAGATCGCAACATGAGAAAGAAAAACAAATTAAAAATAGTCTGAGACATAAGTATATGTAAACTTTGCAAGAGAATAAACCAAATAATCCGAGAAAATGATCAAATATATATCAATAGGGGAATGTCATGAGAAAATCTCATAGATTGTTGATGGCTTTACAACTTGAAACCAACTCAACATGTGATAAAATCTTATGTAAAATAGTATTAAAAATGGCTCTTAGGCTATTTTCTCAAAGAAATGGGCTTCTTCCAGTTTTCCCATGAAATTCTAAATTCTCTCTCTCAAATTCTCTAAAAATATAATATATACTCTATGTCACTTGAGTCTTGCTTCCCAAGAAAATAATATGCTTATGGGATCAAATTTGTTACAAAAACTTCATGATTTAAAGATAGTGACACCAAACAAAAAAAAAAAAAAACTCGTAGCTTGCGTGTATGCACAAAAATTAAATCATTTCACAAATTTGGATTATTATCCACCCCAGGGTCACATTTTTATCATTCAGGCATGCAAGCATCTTTCACTTATCATTTTTTACCTTTTCCCCTCATCATTTCACCTCTGCAACTTTTGATTTTCACTTTTCACGTTTTTTATCGGGCCTAAGCAAAAATGTATCAAAAACATCATAGATCACTGAATTAGGTCATGAAAATGGTGTCATTGCACTCGGAAGGTCGATACAATGAAAAATCATATAAGGTTTGAAGAAATTTGATGAAAAAACTTGATTTCCAAGCTTCTTGGAGCTCCCATGGTGGCCAAAAGGGTGAATGTACAGTAACCATTGATTTCAGATAACTTTAAATGCCAGCCCTCCACGTGGAGGATGAGATCCTTGAATATTCCCTTTTGACCTTTGGATAAGGTGGGACACATGTCAAAACACGATTGGATCGGGTCCCTATCTTTAAAAATGCATTTGTGACCTTTTTGAATTTTGGAAAATTTTGCAAAATTTCCCCGCTTCTCCCCTGGACCCGCCACGTGTCCATATGTGGGCCCCATTGAAAATGTGGGCCAATTCTATCAATTTTGACACTTTTTTGAAAAAAAGAAATTTTGCTCAAAATTCTCCGTGGGCCTGAACACCCACTCTCTTCCTTGCCATGTGGTGCTCTCCCATTTGCTTTGCAGTCTAGGCCTCTAATTCTTCCTTCAGACCTCCCTGCCAAATTTACAAAATTTCAAAATTCTCCTCGGGCCCGCGCTCCCCATTTCTACCTTTTAGGACACGTGTTGGCTCCTCATTGGTCGTGGGACCATCTTTCATTTTTTACCTTGCAACACAAAGGCAAAAATTCATAAAACTTTCCTTTGGCCCTCTTTTCCACTTTTTGTATTTCTGGACATGTGTCCTTTTCTTATTGGTCCTGGAGCTTCGCCCAAAATTTGACATTATACCATTTGAAGTTAAAAACTTCAAAATCATCAAAAACCCATTGCCCCATTTTGGCTCTCTTAGACACATGTTGCCTCATGATTTGTTGCAAAGCTTTGGCTCAAATTTTAACTTTAAAGTTTTGAAGTTAAAAAAATTCAAATTCATCAAAACCTCCACCCTCCCATGCTGACTTTTCCTGGACACGTGTCCACCTGCTATTGGATGAGGGCCTTCAGGTCAAAAAAAATTTCCCTTTAGCCAAAATTTCAAAAATGACAAGTTAGAAAACATTTCTCGACCACCCCCGGCCAATAGGAACCCGCCACGTTGCAATAATGTTGTGATGATGAATTTGACGGGTAGATGACACCCGTATGACCGTCAAAACGTCAAAAATACAGAGGATGCCCTAGAAATCAATTTTTTTACAAGGATGGTAGATTTCTTGGTTTTAAATCAATTGAAACATGATTTGACATTGTTTTCAACTTGGGATTGGGATTTTAATTGCAAACAACTCAGATTCGATCAATTTCAACTTTTTGCATGATTTGACAAAGGAAAAACGACATAGCCCAACCATTTGAAAAAGCTAGGGCACAAAAAGGGGAAACTTGGATTTTTGTTTAAAATTAGGGAGAAAATATAATATCTTGAGAATATTCAAAGCATCAAATGGGGAAGACAAACTACGGACCACCAAATTTAAAAATAAAACGTTTGTGAGCATATTTGGGCATGGGACAATAGGTCATACTATGCAAACTAAGAATTAGCACCAACATTGTCTCTTGCTTGGGGATGGGAACTCCTAATGAGTGCCACAAGGACAAAATGTAGACCAAGTGTCAAAAATCCTTTGGGAAAGGAGTCAAAACACAAGGCAGCCCAAAAAACCAGAACAACCACCAAAAATAGACCGAAAAGACAACTAGAATGGCTACCAAGGACAAAAGGGCTGACCACACACAAAAAAATAGACAAAAACAAAGCAAGAACAAGGACTATACAAATGTAAAATTTGTGCATACGTCAATTTGGAGATTTAATCCAAGAATTTTTTTAAATGTCTTCTATTAATAGGTAGCTCCAGCAATTCCCCATCTAGATCTTTGAGAAAAAAGGTATGTTCACCAATTCTTATATCAATGGCATAAGGGCCCATCCATAAAGCATCAAAATTGTCATGCTTGCCCTTGTCTTCATGCCTACTATCCCATAGAAAAACCAGATCTCCAACATTGAAGGCTCTAGGAGTAACCTTCTTATCAAACAACCTCTTCAATTTCTCTCTAAATCTGACATGCCTTTGATGGGAAACTCTTCTCTCTTCATCTAACTCAATGATCTGATTAATCCTTGATTCATATGGGCCATGCTCTTGATCTTCCAACTGTTGGGAAAACTGAAATGAGGATAATTGTAGGTGTAAGGGCAGCAAAGCTTGAATTCCATACACCAATTCAAACGGGCTTTTACTAGTTGCTCTTTTAGGAGTTATTCTATCAGCCCAAACTATAAACTTCAATTGTTCTCCCCACTTCTTCTTGTTCATTTCCAAGGTCCTCCTAATGATATTTAACAAGTTCTTATTACTAAAATCAGCTTGTTCGTTCCTCTTGTGGATTGTAGTTTGAAGAATAAGTCGATTTATCATATATTCATTGTGTATTTCCATTAAAGGTTTGGCTCTAAAGCACATGGCATTATCAGATACAATCTTAACTAGAACTTCAAATCTACATATGATATGATCCAACAAGAAATCCATTACCACTTGGTGTGTTGCCTTCTTAGATGGAATTGCTTCAACCCACTTTGTAAAATAATCAATGCCTACAAGAATACACTTATGACCAGCACTAGAATGATATGAAATCTCACCAATGAAGTCCATCCCCCACTGTTTGAAAGGGGCTTCAATTGATACAGGATGCAAAGGAAGGGAGACTGAAGCTTTTAGTCTTCGAGAGAAATGTTGGCAACTGTCACACTTTCTGACCAGCTTGTTTGCATCTTTAAAAAGAGTAGGATACCAATAACCAGCTCTTAAAATCTTATGTGTTGTCACCCTCCTAGAAAAGTGTCCTCCACAAACTCCCCCATGGAAATCAGCAACTATCTTGGGAGCTTCATCTTCAGTTATGCATTTCAAGAGGACACCCTCCGGGTTCTTCCAAGCTAGCCCAAGGTTTGTTATGATATATTTTTGAGAAGCTAGCTTGAGGGCTCTTTTCTAATTTTTATTCAAGTGACTAGGATAGCATAGGTGCCTGAGGTAGAAGATCACATCTTTTTACCATTCAGAAATCGTCAATTTCTCAAGAAGATCTGCCCTTTCTTCCTCTAGCTGATTCAATTCTACATTTTGCAAGTTGCTCCCAACCATGAGCTTAGCAAACCAAAACCTCTTACTAACTTTGTGGTTTGGATATCCATATCATACTCTTGCAGTTTGTTGACCCACCTACATATTTTACTTGAGATCTCCATTTCTGATAAGATGTCTTTCACCATGGTGTGGGGAGCCTAAGTAAACTTTTGAACTCGGTATGTAAGGCCTAAAAACTTTCGTTACTTTCACCAAGGCAAATGCTTGTTTCTCCATGATTGTATATTTCAATTTAGATACTTGTAAAGCCTTGACAAAGAAGGCAATAGGCCTCTCAACCCCATTTTCATCCTTTTGTAAAAAAATGAAGCAATGGTATATTCAGAGGCAAAGGAAAAGATTTGGAAAGGCCTCTTATAGTTTGGAGCTGCTAAAAAGCAGTGCATGCTTAAGTGCATCCTGTATTCCTTCAAAATATTGAAAGGCAGCCTTCTCCCACCTGACAACTTGGTCCTTCTTTAACATGCTTATGATTGGAAGAGTTAGCTCAACAAAATTGGAAACAAACCTTTTAATAAAATTTATTTGGCCAAAGAAATATTGGATGCCTTTCTTGGTTCTTGGGATAGGTACTTTGTTGATTGCTTCCACTCTCTCAGGGTCTATCATAACACCATCTTTAGATACAATATGTCCCAGCAACTTGGCCTTTTGCATACCAAAATGAAACTTCTTTGGATTAAGAGAAATTCCATACTCCCTACATCTGATCAGCATCTTCTCCAAATGTTGCAAATGGTCACCTCACTGCCTTGAAAACACAGTCACATCATCTTGGTAAACTGCAATGAACTCATTGATGTAACCAACAAAAGAAACATCCATTTCCCTTTGAAAATTAGCACCAGCATTCATCAAACCAAAGGGAATTCTAACAAAAACATATGTTCCCCACGAGTATTGAATGTTGTCTTAAGTCTTTCTGATTCTTTGACAACCACTTGATTATATCCGGAGAAACCATCCAATGTAGAAAGCAGTTTTGATCATGTCACAAGTTTTAACATATTCTCCATATTTGGCAAGGGATAGTTTTCCTTAATGGATGCTTTATTTAGATTTCTAAAATCCACACAAAGTCTGATGTCTCTGTTCTTCTTTAGGCACAAAGTTTGAAACCCAAGATGAATATCTAGTAGGCTGAATAATACCTCCATCTCTCAACTTCTTTGATTTCTCTTGCATTTTTATGGAGAGAAGTGGATTAATTGGCCTTTGCCTCTATCTGAATGGTTTTTCATTTGCTTCAAGAGGGATCTCATGCTGAAATAAATCTCCTATATGCTTTCATCTCTAAATAGGACCAAGCAATGTAGTCTTGATATTTTTCAAGAGTTGGGCATAGGACTGCTTTTTTCTTTACTTAAATTTATACCTAGCCAAACCTTCCTTGGTTTGTCCTTTGTTCCCAAGTCATGTTCTTCCACATCCCTTGAAGTAGACATATTTCTATTTATGATGCAATCAACATTGTTAAAATTTGCCTCAAGTGCCATAAGACCTCTAGGAATGGTGTTTGTTTTCAATTGGATGATATATTTTCCAAACAAAGTTTCTCTTCCTTCAGTCATACATACCATTGGTTCCCAATCAATATTTTGATTTAAAAACTCACTTTGGTTTTGCAAGAACCTAAGCACTTGAGCATCATTGTTAAAGACTTGCCAATGTTTCACATTATCAGGGACAACTGGCCTAGTCAGGACTTCAATGTTGTATTCACAATAAGGTGAAATGGTGCAATTTTCAAATCTAGAACCCAACACTGCCAACTTATCAGCAGCAACATTAAGACCTCTATCATGGTAAACAATGTTAAAGGAATCAAACATTTCAATTAGATCCCAAACTGCATGCTTATACTATTTCATACGCTAATTTTTTGTAGCATACAGTTTTCTTATTTGTCTAAAAACCAGCTCTGAGTCTCATTTTGCAACAATATCTCTCACTCCATACTTCCATGTAATTCTTAACCCCAACAACAATTCCTCATACTTAGCAACATTGTTAGTGCATTCAAAATTAATTTTGAAGGAAAAAGCATACTCTTCTAAACTAGGAGAAAGTAGAACTATACCAGCACCATTTCCAAATTTGGAGCAAGCTCCATCAAATAGCAAGGTCCACAGGAGAACTTACCATATCAAGGAATTTTGATTTGTCCATCTTGTGTTCTTTTCCATCAGCAAAACCAACAAAATTCTTAGCATTTACATCGGTAAACAACACTTCATAGGAAGCATTGTTGGGATCTTCAATCAAGTGCAACATTTTCTTCTCACAATAGAGTTTGGAAAGGCTGCCCTCAATGGGAATGGTGGAAAAATACATGTCCATATGAACACTACCACCAACACTTGTAGCCCATTTTCTTGAAAAAGCATACCCCATTTGGCAGGGCAATCAACAATTACAACATCAAGTTTCAAGTTCTTACCCAGATAGGCTGCAATTTGCACTACTAAACCCTTCACACAACCAACAACCGGAACTTCCCTTGAATCCATGGTAGTACACTTCCCATAGGTAGTTTTCACTTTGATATCCAACTCATTCATGACTTCTAGAGGCATGACATTACATGATGCACCGAAATCAAACATGCAATTGTGAAGTAGCTTATCTTTTATGAGAAAAGTTATAAAGAATGGATCAACATTCAATTGGGAATCAACCAAGGATTTCACCAAATATACCTCAAGTTCCTCTCCAATATCTTCCACTACTGGTGGTGTTTGAAGGCCATCAATGATTTGAAGAGGAGTCTCAACAACATTTACATTTCTCGCTTGGGGTGATTTTCTCTTCTTTCAACCCCAAGTACTCAAATGCTCTCTTCTTATGCTCAGGAATTCTAAGAAACTCAATAATTGGAACACTCACTTTAATTTGGCTCAATACTTGGGCAATATCATATGGAACATTCTTTGGTAAGATAGCATTGGAAGGGAAACAAGAAGGTTCATCAGATGGAGAAGTATTCCTAGCATCCTGGGCATGAGAAGGACTGTAATTTTTGTTTGGGATAGTAGAACCTTTAGCAAGTGTTTCTTTCCTAGGAGCATCCTTTGGAATGCTTGTGAGCAAGGGTGTTTTAGTTTTGGCTTGAGGCCCAACTCCCTTAACAACTTTGCTTCTAGTGTTATAGTCCTTTTCTTGAGCTACAACAACATTCATCAACAATTGTCTATCTTCCTCCAAAGGGATACCACCATCATACTTCTTGATCATCAAGGCTCTTAGATATTCAAAGTCATTATTAGGAATTTCAAAGGCTTGAACTACATCTACATCATGAGCTTGAGAAAGAGAAATAAGTTGTACCCACTTTATGCAATCCCAAAAGGTTGCAACAGTCCTAGCACTTATTACTTCAGTAGATGTTGCTCCTCCTTGTGAGCTTGAAGAATAGCCCACCATGAAAATATCATCATCAGTTCCATCCTTATTATTAGCTTCATCAACTTGTTGGTCCTCTTCACATGGAGGATGAGGAAGAAAACATCTATCACACCAATCCATATCAGCCACTTCATCAATAGCAGCAACCCTGGCAGTTAGAGGGTCAGAACCAATCTATTTTCATGTGTTTGGGGTTGTCTATTTATAGATCCAACATGCCCTTTACCCTTGTCATCAAACCTCTGATCATTCCTATGGTGATTGCCAAATCTATCTTGTGCCTGCTGCCTAGGCTGACCTTGTGAAGTCTACCCAATTCCCTTCTCAGCTCTTGCCAACTTGTATGAGATTTCTTTGACAGCCCCTGCCAAAGTCTTCACAACCTCTTCTAAATCAACACATTTGCTAGCTTGAGGTTTGTCAGGGTTTATCAATTTTACACCATCTCTCTTAAGAGTTTTCCCAACATCCTTGATATTGTTCTCAATTTGAAGTGCCATGGTGAAAAGCTTATCTTATATTAGTTGGGTTCTTATCTCTTAGGTAATAGGATGCCTTTTTATAAAATGCATCTCAGTATATTTGATTAAACAAGATTCATCACAAGGCATCAAACCAATAGGAAACCTTCTCAAATTTTTGTTAAACCTTGTGTTGAAGTCATGGACTAATTCATTTGGGTTCTTCTTGATATTCTCAAACTCAGACAAAAGAAACCTAGGATCAGTCATGTCTCCATATTGCAACCTAAATGCATTTTTCATTTCATTCCATGAATCAATAGAGTTATCAGGTAGAGCCTTGTACCAATCCCTAGCATCTTCTTCTAGTGTATGAATAAACAACTTAATATACACATCTTAAAACTCTATCTCAAAATCTTCCATCATATTATCAAAAAGTTTGAGATGCTGATCATCGCAATAACATTGTTACCCCGGAATTTTGGCAACCTATTTTTGACATCTTATGGGACAACATTTGGGTAACCATCCATTCCTCTAAAATTTATAGGACCAAAGGTGTTAACAACAAATAGGGGTCTAGGCTGAGCCATATTGTTTGGTGGGGGTGATCTTGGAGGTGAAACAAGCTAGTGAGGAGTACAATATCCTTGGGTCTTTAAAATGTGATTCAAAAGATTGGTATCCTCTAAGTGCTAATTTTCCCGGAAAGTTTTACTTGAATAAAAACATAGAGGTGCAGATTAGAGAAGGAACTTACTGTATAGCAGAAGGACCTTCACTAGCCGAGGCAAACAAGTTTACGAGAGGATTGCTTGAATTAGAATTACTTGAAGAAGAGTGATAGTCCTCTGCCCAAAGGCTGATCTCTCTCACTAATGACTATATCTTTGTTTGATGTCTAACATTTAACCACCTTCCAAACTCTTCTCCTTCCAACTCGAATTTCTTAAATCGAGAATAATTTCTTAGCAGATTCTTTAAGGAAGAGAGATCTTCTTCTCTCCAGTTTTGCAGAGATCAACAACACAAAAATAAATGACAAAAATCTTAAGACACTGGTATTTCCAAATTTAAATCAGCATGGAGTCGCCACTAAGGAATTTCACCTCAGTTGTGCAAGAATGCACTAAAATAATTTTGTCAAATGTTTGCTAAATCGACAACTTTGCAAAGCCTTATAAATCAAACCTTATTCTTCTTGAATCAACCAAACATAATGCAACAAAAAGTGTCTAAACTACTGGGAAATGAAAAAGGGCAAGCTGAGCTTGAAACCTTTGCTTTAAAACCTATAGATCTGAAACATAGGATGATATCTTGACAATGCAGTAGCTCAAATACTTGAATACACAAATGCTCAAACCCTCAAACACTTCAAAAGCACCAAGAAATTCCAAGAAGTCCCCGCAATGGCTCCACTCCAATGTTGGTACCCAAACTTAATCTCCATCACAACTCAAGTAGCATCATGGATTTAAATAAGACACTCGAGGAATATAAATGATTTGTATGTCGCTTTTTAGCCAAGGAGACATCTATCTAACTTGTTAGCACTCAAGATTTGAAGGATTGGGTTACACCTCGAAGGATTTTGATCTGATCCTCACTATTTTAGGTTGTGCCTATAAACCAAGGGAAGAGAACCTATATTGTAGCCTTTTTTTTGGTGAAGGAGGTGGAGATATCCTTGTATTTTGCATATTGTATGGAAGGGGCCTTGGGAAAACATGATCAATTCTCCATTATTCAAACTCAAAAGAATTGTCACTACTAAATGATGGAAATGTTTTCAAAACAAGGCAGAGGTCTCTAGAGAGACATAGTATTATCTGATTTGCTTTGTATATTTTTGTAAATGGATTGTATTCTCTTGTTAACACAAAATGCAATGCAAGGGTAGTATAGGGTAGGGTTAGTTATTTTGAATCAAATATATATCAGCAAGGGAATGTCATGAGAACAATCTCGAGAGCTTGTTGAGGATTTACACCTTGAAACCAACTCAACATGTTTAAATCTGATGTAAAATAGAACTAAAAATGGCTCTCGGGTGGTTTGCTCAAAGAAATGGGCTTCTTCCAGTTTTCCCATGAAATTCTAAATTCTCTCTCTCAAATTCTCCAAAAATATGATATATACTCTATGCCAACTTGGAGTCTTGCTTCCCAAGCAAAGAATATGCTTATGGGATCAAATTTGTTACAAAAACTTCATGATTTAAAGATAGTGACACCAAATAGAAAAACAACTCGCAGGTTGCCAGGTATGCACAAAAATTAAATCATTACACAAATTTGGATTATTATCCACCCCAGGGTCATGTTTTTATCATTTAGGCATGCAAGCATCTTTCACTTATCATTTTTTACCTTTACCCCTCATGATTTCACCTCTGCAACTTTTGACTTTAACTTTTCACATTTTTTAATCGGGCATGAGCAAAAAAATTATCAAAAACATCATAGATCACTAAATTAGGTCATGAAAATGGTGCCATTGCACTCAGAAGGCCGAGACAATGCAAAATCATATAAGGTTTGAAGAAATTTGATGAAAAAACTTGATTTCCAAGCTTCTTGGAGCTCCCATGGCGGCCAAAGGGTGAATGTTTAGTAACCGTCGATTTCAGATAACTTTAAATGCTAGCCCTCCACGTGGAGGATGAGATCCTTGAATATTCCCTTTTGACCTTTGGACAAGGCTGGACACGTGTCAAAACACGATTGGATCGGGTCCCTACCTTTTAAAAATGCATTTACAACCTTTTGGAGTTTTGGAAAAAATTTGCAAACTTTCCTCGCTTCTCCTTGGACCCATCATGTGTCCATATGTGGGCCCCATGGAAGATACGGGCCAATTCCACCAATTTTGACAATTTTTTGAAAAAAGGAAAAATTTCTCAAAATTCTCAAAGCAGAGGCCGAACACCGTTCTCTTCCTCACCACGTGGCGCTCTCCCATTTGCTATAGGTCCAGGCCTCCAACTCTTCCTTCAAACCTCCCTGCCAAATTTGCAAAATTTCAAAATTCTCCCGGGCCCACGCTCCCCATTTCTACCTTTTGGGACACGTGTTGGCTCCTCATTGGTCGCGGGACCATCTTTCATTTTTACCTTGCAACACAAAGGAAAAAATTCATAAAACTTTCCTTTGGCCCTCTTTTCCACTTTTTGTATTTCTGGACACGTGTCCTTTTCTTATTGGTCCCAGAGCTTCGGCCCAAAATTTGACATTATACCATTTGAAGTTAAAAACTTCAAAATCATCACAAAACCTGCTACCCCATTTTGGCTCTCTTGGACACGTGTCACCTCATGATTTGTTGTGGAGCTTCGGCTCAAATTTTAACTTTAAAGTTTTGAAGTTAAAAACTTCAAATTCATCAAAACCTCCACCCTCCCATGCTGACTTTTCCTAGACACGTGTCCACCTGCTATTGGATGAGGGCCTTTGGGTCAAAAATTTCCCTTTAGCCAAAATTTCAAAAATGACAAGTTAGAAAACATTTCCCGACCACCCCGGCCAATAGGAAACCGCCACAAATTCCTCGGAGGAGAAAATCGTGAACCGAGCGCAGCCATTTGGTCAGCCTTCTTTGTTCATTCTGCAAGTAAGGACTACCCTGTAGATTAAGGGCATCAAAGCTCTCAAGTAGGTCCCAAACTCTATGTTTATAAGATTTAAGAAGTATTTTCTATATATCTGGAATTTTTGGTGACTGTCCCCAAAGATTTGCGCTTCTTTAATTTTCTTCTTTTCGAAAATAAGCAAGCCATTCACTAGCACTTCATATTCTCGCCACATTGTTACAACATGAAAACTACAACCTATGCACGAAGAATAATTTCTCATCTTTAGGGAAATGAGAACCACTCCTCCTCCCATGCCATTTCTACTACGGATCCATAAAATTATAACTTCCATAGACCAATTTGAACTTTGTCTCCCATGAGCGCGCGCGAAGTGTAGCGTCTTCTTCCAAAATGCAATAAGTACCAATCCTAGTTTCATAGGATTTTAGTTCTTCAACATAGGGATCAAATTTATGATGCCTTTCTGCCCATTCATCAAGCAATAGGTCTAGAATAGAGGGTGGAAGAGACTGCTCTTCGAACCGAAACTTGTTCTTCTGGATAAGATAATTGGCTTGGAGAGGATGCGACATATGGCTCTACATGATAAGAAAATATAGGCTCATCTTGTTTGGTAAACCGGATATCATACCTTTTCTTGACTAACATATGAGACCAATCGGAAGACAAGTATCCACCCACTTTAACAAGAAATTCTTTTGATAGACAAAGGGAAAACAAAGGTAGGTTAATAATTGACACATCTTGAGTAATTGTCAGGCTTGGACATGCATGGAGGGTTAACTCAAGATCCTTGATGACTCCTAAGGTGGTTACAATTGAGCCATCAAGTTGTAGGACTCCTTTAGACAAAGGGATATATTTCAGACCTAAGACATCAGCTATCTTCTTAGGCATAACAGAAGTACTAGCGCCTAAGTCAATCAAGTAGTTATGCACTAGGTGTTTTCCTATAATCAAGGACATATAGAAGGGTGGGGTTTTAGCAACTTTACTTACTTGTTTATCCTATTCTTGGAATATTTTGATAGAAGTGCATGGCTTGTGCATAATGGGTCAGCACGTGGAAATTACGCCAAAGCTTCATGCAACAGATCTTGATGAGATGGAATGGTCAGGGCATCCCACATTGTGAATTTTATGTTTGTTTTCTACATCTAGTTAACAATGTTGAACGCAATCCCCCCCACCTTGTGCATTTGGGGAAAAACATCCCTTCTTGACTTTTTAAGTGCATAAGCCTGAATTTTAGCTGGAGAAGAGGCTTGGCCTACCAAAGGATGGGTGTGTGCTACTTCAAAACAATCTTTACGCGGGACCTCTTGCATAGGGATTTGAATGCATTTACTACAAGAGGTCTTGTCTGATTCTTTTTTCTTCTAAATGATTTTTGTTTTATTGGGATTGTGACTTACGTGCACGACTCTAATATTCTTTTCTCATATCTTGTGTTGTCTACAACTTGGTTGATTACACGAATTCAACCGCACCAAAGAACATCAAATTGGTTTCCAGTTAACTTCTGGTCCTTATAGATTATCTACTTCATGGGCGCTTGTTGAGGGCTCATAGGATGAAGCATTTTGGATCATGAAGGCTTGGGTGCATGCAACATTAGCACAATGATATTGACTATGAGGCATTTTGCAAGGGAAGCACCATTCTGACTCTTGTGCCAAATTGTTCTCAAACTGAACAAGTGTCCGCTCACACCGGGTCTTTGGGAGAGAAGGCACGGGAGGGACAACTTGCAAGGAAGATGTGCATTAGGTTGTCATCTATCATTCTATTGGTTGGGCGCGTATCTTTGATTTTTGTATTGATTCCACCAAGGTTGATTCCCTTGGCCATGCGCCTAATTGGAAATGCCTCTACAAGCTTGCACCTGTTTCTTTTCCAATGATATGACTTTGTTTGAAAACTTTCGATTACGGCCTTCATTTCTTTTTTTTTTTTTTTTTACAAGTGATGGAGAATAGGATGTCAAGGAAACCAGTTGCATGCTCTACTCAAAAATAGGAATAGAGGCTATATAAGGTTGGGATGCTTGTGACATTTCTGGGAACAAGGGCATAGCGATCTAGGAGCTAATTTTTCTACCTAAATAAGACTATTTTTGCCTTTTTACCGCAATGCTATAAATAGTTGATAAGGTCCTACCTCCCATAGATTGGATCATAACCGAAATATCACCGTTGAGAAACTTCGAGATAATAAAGGAAAGAATGTTGGGTTGTAGGTCTTACCACAAGAGCAATTATGTCCCAAGTCTTCGAAATCTGATGTTGAAAGCATTCATCCGCTCATTGGCTGCCCTCCTTGTTGTTTTCGGTTGCTCCACCAAAGATAGGTGATCCGACCGGTCTTTAAAATAACTACATAGAGTTGTTCCCAGCTCATCCTAGGTGGTGAAAGATCCAAGTTTCAATCCTCTATACCACTGAAGTGCTTTACCTTTGAAAGAGGCTGCAAGTATCCTGACTACTACATCATTATGTGTGATCAGATAGAGTGAACACACATTTGCTACATCTTGGATATGCTCCTGAGGGTGACTTGATTCTCACCAGTAAAGTAAGGAATACTCTTGAGTACACCATTTGGGATATCATGTTACACGGCCAGAGTAAGGGACTCCCTCCATAAAATTTTGCAAAGTTTCTTAATGGAGGGGGTGTTTATTTTCCATTACAAGGTGCACAAGTTGCATTTTTTGAGGAGGATTTGAATAGGCACAATGCGCTATAGATAGAGATGCATGAATGGGATTTCTGAAGCAAAATCTTCTCAAAGATAGTTGGAGGTATTCAAAATAATATTTAGCTACTTCACTTATTCTTGTATGTACTCTTCTCATGAAAGGCACTCAGGACTCTGAAACAGGGATTTTAAAATGTTGGGATTCACCAGATGTGTTTGAAGTGAGCCTCCAAAGGCCAAAACACTAAGTTCACACACCAGAACTTAGAGATATGAAATTTGAGCTTTCAATGCTGGTCCCATCGGGCATGCCAAAAATTGTTGGTTTCTCAAACATGCACCCATGTCTCGGATCTCAAAAGGGCCGAGGTGTCCGAGACCACAATCAAACTGTCCCCCAAGTTATGGGACCTTGGGCACTTAGGGATGAATCTCTGGAAGGCCAGTTCTATCTATTTCTATTGCTACTATTATTTCTACTTCTATTAATGAAAGGGAAACTAACATAATAATGCCAAGGTACTAAGAAAATAAGGATAACATGAATTAAACTACACTAAAAGGCAATAGCACAAGAAAAGAGGGTTGAATAGTATTTATTCTAAGTGATAATGATATGGAATACGTGAAAGGAGGATAGGCACGAGTATCACAACAAAATACGCATTCACCAAACCATTCTCATCAAACAAAACAAAGTATGGAACTACAGGGGACTTGAAATAACACAACAATACACAATGTAAGAGAAGAGGCAAGAAGAAGGAATGCAAACATGTTAGGATAGAAAATAGTCACAAAACGATGCTTCTATTACTTCCAAAATGCATAGAATTGTTACAATGATAAGGAGGCTAATATCCACATGCAAGAGCCAAACATGGAGGTCTGTAACTCAAAATATAGAAAATATGGAGTCCTTAGCAACATGCGTAAGGATCCAGTGTCCAACCCTTTACAATGAGCCTTGGCACTTTCCTTTATAGATTCATCATAGAGGGAAGAAAGAGAGAGAGAAGAGAGAAAACTAATTCAAAGCTCAATCACCATCATTAATGCCTCCTGTAAATCTACCCCAAATCTATTGTGTCTGCATCAATTACTTGTTCAGCACCTCGAAGGAGGAGGAACGAAAGGTCAGATCAAATCCGATCTGGTTGTTGGGGGAAAACATCCTCTGTATTAATGGCATGGAGACATTTCTTCATTTTTTCCCCACCTAACCTCTCCAAAATTAAATATTTAGATCTCCATGGCATAGACGAGGCCCAAATATTTCCAACGGTGTCAGATTTGTCAGATTTTGAGCACTAAGTCAAAAGATATGCTCATTTTGAAATTTGAATCGAGTCCATACAAAATGGTGGGAACCATCTACCAAAATGGGCCCCCTTTTAAAACCAGACACGTGGAGGGATAGCAAATGTTTGAAGGAAGACTTTTTATTTCACTTTTAAATTTGCGTTAGGTGACACGTGGAAAGAAGGTGAACACGCCGAATTTGAGATCAAGAATTTCACACTTATTACCTGTCCAAGTTAATGTACCAAACTAAACACAAAAACCTTGAAAAACTCAAATGAAATTGATACCTGAAAGACAAGATCTGAAGATGTAGATGGAAAAGAAAGCCGATGTAGACAAGATAGGCGCACATGAGTGATCCTGCAAAGTAGATCCAAGAAACCTGCGAGACATAGATGCTTGATAGAAAAAGACCACGTTAAAATATATTTGGGTGGACTACCCGAAAAGCAGGTCCGGAAGCGATAAGCTCCTCAACGCGGTCACCCATGTTTTCAATTAAGGAAAGAAGCATACATGATAAAAGATGTAAGTAAATGTCTATATTTTGATTAAAAATGACAGACATAAAAGTAAATAGTAGAAAAAACCAATAAAAATGGGAAAGTGTGAAAACAATGTTGGATTTGTGTTCCCTGAATTATTTTACCTCGTCCACAGTGATCGGTGCCATTAGGAAAATCATCGATCGAGAAGAATCGGCGGCATCGATCCATAGGTCGGCATCGACTAGAGAGAATCGGCGTAATCGGGTACTTCGGGAAAAATTGGGAAAATTATAGGAAGATTGAGAAACAGATAGTGGAAGCTAGATCGTCGATCTCCACTGATCTACAAGAGCCGTAGGGATACTGACAAGGCTCCACCTATGCTGGATGCAGGAACAGAGTCACCAAGAGATCGATGGAGGCTCACGATGTCGATGTGGTAGGAGTAGAGTAACGGTACTCCTCTCAGGGATTGGTTTGGACAGGATTCACTCTCACTTGATAGATAATGCTCAGACTTGATGCTCAAAACTCTCTCGTTCTTTCTCTCTCTCTTCTCTCTGTCTCACTGTCTAACCAAAACTGAATTCTGCCTTCTATTTGTAATCGGCACCGACCAAGATGAAATCGGTGCCACTCCAAAAATCGGCATCGACCGAGTATCGGTCGGCGCCGATCAGGAAAAGACTCCCGAAATGGCCAAAAGGGATGATTTTTGGGAAGATGAAGTGATCCTTCCACCTCAAATACGGGAAATATCCCACGCTTCATTTTGGGAGGAGAAGAAATAGGGGGGATAGATGGATAGAATAGATACGGGAGGTTAGGAATTGATATGGGGTAGATAAGTGGTTAGGATATATGTAGAAAATATAATTAAATAGTTAATATTTAATTATCTATGGGTAAAACATAATGGGGTGACATAAACTTAGGATAGATGTTTAAATCAAATATTAAATAATACCCTAAGGGAGAAGTGGTGATGTAAACGTGCCCCAAGTTACCCGAGAAGACAAACGCACGACGGGGACACCAAATTGATAACCAATTTTAGGTGTCTACATTTTGCCCTTTTTTCAAGTAACTTGTGATAAGCAAAGTTGTGAGACAAAAACAAGGAGTTGGAAGAAAGGAAGAAAAAGTGATGATGTGATCCCCCTCAAACTAGGGATGGGATGGGCCCCAAAAGAGCAACCGATCCCAAGTTTGAAAAAGGTAGATGAAAACACAGATGCCCCAGCTAGATGCCTAGAGTAGATCTGATCATTAATGACACACAAAAATAAACATTAAGGCAGCAACCTAAGGAACTCACATTGGTAGGGCAGACTAGATGGTCTCCGCATGAGACGATGTTAGTACCTATAGACCCATGAGTGTAAGGAGGGCTGCAAAATAGTCAGCACCTAAAAGAGACACATTGGTAGGGACAACCAAACGATGGTCTGACAAAGCAGATGACGTTAGTGCCTACAGACCCGTTAACTCTAAGGTGCCAAAATGTGAGTGCCCCATGGACAGGGAACAGCTCGAAATGGATGATAATATCGAAAGTATGTGCCAAAAGGCAACACTCAGGGCACAATAATGACCAGATAAATAAGCCAAGCATCAACACTATGGCAAGAAGATCATGAGATGGAAGAAAGTGACGTGGAGAAGCCAAACTGCAACCCATCGGCAACAATGGGCCCAAATCGGGCGCCGATCAAACAAATCGGTGTCGATCATAAAAATCGGGTGGTGACCATAAAAATCGGTTCGATTGCACATATAAATATGCGAATGGAAAACGTGAACGATTTATTTACACCACGACGATTGATTTAGAGAGAGTTAAAAATTGATTTTGAACAACATGGAAGCCTCCTCTGAAGCAAAAAAGTCGAAGAGGACATGACTTGGGGTAAGTGGTTCTACCCGAACTTGTCATATAGTATAATAATTTTATTATTATTATTATTTTTTTTTTTGAAAAAATGGTATCGTGGGAGGCCAGAGTGTTTTTGACCCGCTACCTCCCAATCGGCGTCGATTGGAAAAATCGACGCCGATTAGATTAAATCGAACCGATTCACTTCAATCGACGCATCATATATCGATCGATCGACGATCGAAAATAAATCGACGCCGATTGGACCGAATGAACTGATAAGATGATAAAATGTGTTTTGGATGTTCTGATTTGGATAAATAGGAAGCTAACATTGCTCTTGATGTTATGGATGCAGGCACGAGAGGCATTACACATGTGGATGCTATTCCCGAGCTACTAGAGACCATTCTCCCTGATGTCACTGACGCAGATTGGCGCCACTTAGAGCTAGCCGGGCTCGGGGGCTTCTGGTACTACCGATGAGTGCCTCGAGATGTAGAGTTGATGTGAGCACTAGTGCGACGATGGGATAGCCGGACTTGCACTTTTTGGTTCAGGACGGGTGAGATGACCATCACCCATGAGGACATATACAGGATCCTGAGGCTACCGATCACCGGGGACCCGATAGAGATTACTCCACGAGAGCAAAGAGAGAGGGCCCTAGGATGATTGTATGGAGATAGGGGATGATTCAGAGATAGTGTCCGGGGCGGTGAGGATAGCCTCTCAGTATA
Organism: Taxus wallichiana var. yunnanensis; assembly: GCA_018340775.1. Classification (NCBI taxonomy): domain Eukaryota; kingdom Viridiplantae; phylum Streptophyta; class Pinopsida; order Cupressales; family Taxaceae; genus Taxus; species Taxus wallichiana. Next base: position 45,337,091 of record CM031236.1, read on the forward strand.
GATAGGATGATGCCAGGAGTAGATGGATAGTGTTGATTCAGATGGCTATCTCCTATTTTTCTCTGCCAAATTCAAGAGGTGGGAGATTCCCATTACTATTACTAGATTGTGTTTGTGACATCCTGTAGTTTAGACAGGTGTTCACATTTTCTGATGCCCTGATAGCTCAGATATATTATGAGTTATGGATGTATACCACCGGCAGGAGGAGGACAGGCATCGATGTTAGTTTTGTGCTCCATTACTGGGCATATGAGCACATAGCAGTGATTAGGCCATCCGGCTTCCATGGATGCCAGCAGCAGTGGGGGCCATTGATTATGGATTCTGGTGATGGCGGGCCGACATGGCCCCGGGAGATATAGGGAGATCTACAGATTGGTATGCCGAGCGCTTCAGACGCTGACACCAGAGCAGGTCATTTGAGACCATATCGGGTCTACCCGACATGGGCCGGTCAGGAGGCTCACCTGGTGGGGTTGAGACGGAGCAGGGTGGTTAGGGGCCGCAGGCCTGATATGTGGGAGCACATCCCATTTATATGGGTATTGAGACAGTTCGGCCTAGTGCAGACAGTGCCGACCACCTACAGGCCATACAGGTGAGATAACAGAGAGACTGATCTACCGATTTTGATCCCGGCAGATCCATTGAGGGAGGCCCCACCTTCCACAGATAGTGATGATGATGCCGAGTGGATGATGGCTATGCGGCATGGTATTCAACAGAGCTACCATGACACCTACCAGCATCTATAGATGCCGATGAGGAGGATATAGCCACAACGCTGGAGAGGCTGGAGGGAGAGCATTTTACCCTGACGCAGACACACCAGTGGCCCTCGAGGAGATTAGAGCTCTACACAGAGAGAGGATGCCCGATACTCGAGAGAGAGACACAGCTCACCAGGAGTGAGATACAATGATCCAAAGTAGAGGGATCACTACCATCGGCATAGAGAGGCCCTCAGGGCCAAATATGGTGATACAGGTACTATGTCAGAGTCCGGGACACAGGGTACGACCGTAGGAGGGCCACCACCAGCAGCACCAACAGTGACATACGAGCACCTGGTATGGTGAGCCTGAGTACTTATCAGTCTCTCCTCACTGAGGTGAGATACTATGAGGATGCCCTAAGACAAAGATGCCCCCGAGGTGCCTCACATGTGCGAGGAGGAGATCAACGACAACCACAACTAGTGGTGCATCAGAGGGAGGGAGCACCGGAGAGAGAGGTGGAGGCAGGCCCCCAGCAGCAGGTGCTTCTAGTTCGATAGGTGGTGGCCAGGAGAGACAACTTGGTCCAGAGGAGGGTGGAGGAGATAGTGTCTTCCACTTATCGATTTTACGATATAGAGATTGGTGTATTTTGATATCGATATATTGATGTAGCCTCGATTTGAAGGCATTTTTGATGTATGATATAGATGGCTTGATTGAAAGCCATCCATTCTTTGTTGTACAGATACTCATGTATATATATAGATTCATCATTTTCTTTGTCATATGATTGTACTCATGCTTTTAATTTCGATATACATGGATAGATGTAGCGTAATTGTGATGGATATAGACATATGCTGATAGATGATAAATAGATGTGATTTGATGGACATAGACATAGAGGATAGATAGATGATGTGATTTGATGTGATTGATATGTGGATTTAATTTTGATGAAAAATAGATATAGATATGAGATGTAGATGTACATATTTTTAGATGTTTTGATGGATAGATGGATAGATGTGATTGATATATGGATTTAATTTTGATGAAAAATAGATATAGATAGATGTAGTGTAACTTGATGTATGTTTTTTAGATGGTTTGATGGATAGATGGATAGATGTGATTGATAGATTTGATATGTTTGAGATGTTAATTTAATTTTGATGAAAATAGATAGGTAGATCCACATGTGTTGACAATACATGCTTTGATATGTGTTTTGGACAAAGTAGATAAGATGAAATTAGATAGATGATAGATTTTGATTAAATTAACATGTTAAATGTCAATTTAACTGGATGAATAACAAATAATAATGGGAAATACTCTCATGAGAGCCAAGGACGTAATGAAATAACCTTGATTAGAAATAAAGGAAATACACCTAGATAAGAAAAAGAATGATAAGCTAGGCCCCTAACCGACCATAAATAGAGACTTTGATAGAAACCAAAAGACCATGCATACAAGGCCATATATGAGGTTAAAATAAACCTGACACTAGCTAGTCGCAAACCAGATCTAGAAGGTAAATGGAAGGAGAAGTAAGTATTTATCTTGTCAAAATTTACAAAGGATAGAATATATGCTCCCATTGGGAAAATAGGGTTCTCCATATGATCGACAAAAGGTCTTATGTCTCAGCTTCATGATTTTTGTTTTGACAGAAGAGCAAACTCGATCAATGCGGAAGTTTGCTAGATATAAAGACTGATCGATACGGAAGTCTTTCAATGATGCTAAGAAGCAAAAAAAAATAGCCATCCTTCAAGGGAATGGTCTATTTCAAATGTAGCCATCCTTCAAGGGCATGGTCTATATTTCAATGTAGCCATCCTTCAAGGGTATGGTCTATATCTTTTTGATTCATTTTGAAAATGCATAGATAGTTGTCCTTCGAGGGATCAGTCTATCTTTTGGGATTTTTTTTAGCACTTTTTTTTTTTTTTTTTTTGGAGCTTGTTTTGAAAGAAGCTGAGTGTAGACCAGATAGATCAGATAGAGGGGAAGAAAACATATAAAAAGCACGTACTCATGCCCCGAGTAGATTCGATTAAGATAGATACTTGGGACAGATGAAGAAGTGATTAAGGTGTCCCTACTAGGAGGAGGAACATATCCATAAGAAAAATGCTATGAGTAGAGCCATACTCATATTTAAGGTGGAAAAGACATAACGTGGAGAACCACATAGTTCCAAATCACTATGAAAATATATGACTGGTCATTAGATGGATGAAAGATCTTTTTTTGTGACTAAGATCATGTAAGATAGATTTTAACAAAGAGAAGGGCCTTAGATGCAAGGCATTAAGAGGTTCCATTTCAGGTACACCATCCATGGAGGATAGATGATAAGCCCTGCACTCCATATTTATGAGTAACTACGTACGGACCCATCCAGCTAGGAGCAAACTTACCACGCCGACTCCGTGTTCTAGCTAGTAGTGACATTTTGGTTTTCTTTAAGAACAAGATCACCAATTTTGAAGTCACTGGTGTCAAAGTGCTTGTTATAAGCACATTTGACATGCTCAAGATAGATTTGATGATGCTCAAGAGCATTGAGACACCGCTCATCTAGCAACTCAAGTCTGCGCTAGATGATTTTGATGATAGTCCTCATCGTAGACAAATTCTCCGAGAGAAACACGAAGAGATGGGATCCGACTTCCAAAGGAAGAACAACCTCCCACCCATAGACTAGAGAGAAGGGAGTAACACCCATAGGAGTACGAATGCTAGTCCGATAAGCCCAGAGAGAAAAAGGGATATGTAAATGCCAATCCCTACCAAATCGACTAGTTACTTCATGAGGATATTACGCAAAGTTTTATTGGAAGCCTTGGCCTGGCCGTTAGCTTGGGGATAGTATGGAGAAGAAAAGCTGAGTTTGATATTGAAAGCATCACAGAGGTTCTACAAATCGACATTTTTGAAAGATTTACCATTGTCTGTGATGATTTTTGTGTGGAACACCAAAGCGACAAATGATGTGTTGATAGACAAAATCAACAATCGGTTTAGCTTTGGTCGATGAAAGAGGAATAGCTTCCACCCACTTAGTAAAGTATTCTATGGCAGTAATGATAGAATGATGACACTGTGAAGAGTGGGGATTGATAAGACCGATGAGATCAAGACCCCATTGTGAAAAAGGCCACAAATCCACTGCAGGTTGCAAAGCCTGACTAGGGATATGTGTAAGATTGGAATGTTGTTGACACTTGACACATTTCTTAGTGTATTCACAACAATCTCGATTAAGAGAAGGCCAATAATAGCCTAAACATAAGATGCATTTAGCTATGGCCAAGCCACTAAAATGTCCACCACATATACCATCATGGACTTCCTGGATGGCTTTAGATGATTCAGGGGTTTTGAGGCACCGAAGCAAAATACCATCAAAACCACGTTTGTAGAGGATTCCACCTAGAATAGTATAGCGATTAGTGCATAGGATAAAAGATCTTCTACCATTGGAAGTCGATCTGAGGAAGCACTCGAATGAGATAGATAATCAACGATCTGTTGATACCACTCATCTTGAGTATTGGTCAGATGGCATTGATTGTTAGTTAGTTCGAGATGAGATGGTTGATCTAATCACTGCACAGCCACATAAAGTCACGAGTCCTCGGTAAAAGGTGGAATAAGTGAGGCTAACGAAGCCATCAGATCTGTGAATCGATTCAGCAGTGAGGAATAGCTTGATAGTGAATTTATCAAAATATTGAGTTGAAAGAGAATGATATCATGATATTTTTGAAGGATATCATTTTTGCATTGATAGACACCCGTGACTTGATTAACGATGAGTTCAGAGTCACCAAAGATGTCGATATGGTGGGCACCAAGATTAATAGCATTTTGAAGACCTAAAACAAGAGCTTCATATTCAGCCATATTATTGGTACACTCAAAGTTAAGTTTGTGTGTGACTGGGATAGGTGCACCCCAAGGAGGAATCATAACGAAACCTACACCTCCCCTCACTGGGCATTTGATCCATCAAAGAAGAGTTTTACTTTAAATGGAGAAAGACCAAAATCAATTTGTTGATATACTCATCGGGAATCGAGAGCAAGGGGGACTTGAGTGTCCGGAAGAGGAGCATCAACTAATTGATCTGCAATGACCTGACCCTTGATAGATTTTTGCGAATAAACTCGAGATCAAATTCTGTCATTAGCATGAGCCAACGAGTGATACGATCATTGTGATAAGGCTTCACATGCATTGTCTTGAGTGGATTGACACTTGTGACAATGTAAGTTTTGTGATTGAGGAGGTAGTGACGAAGCTTAGAAGTTGCAAAGAAGAGAGCACAACACAACTTTTCAGCTTCGAATAACGTGTTTCATACTCATGGAGAGTGCGACTGATGTAATAGATGGCCTGTTCTTTACCGTTAGCATCTCGATGCGAGATCATGGCTCCCAAAGCATGGTCAGTCACAGAAATATAAAGATAGAATGGCTCCCCTCACGTGGAGGTGTAAGCATAGGTGGGGAAAGAAGATAAGCTTTGAGATCATCAAAGGCCTTTTGGCAATGCTCATCCCATTCAAAATGAACATTCTTACGAGGAGATGATGAAAAGGTTACAAATGGTCCGATTAAATACATGAGATAAAATGACGTACTCGATCAAGGCATCCTCAAGACCATGAGTTGCTTTAAGTTAGAAGGGGGAGGCATCTCAAGGATAGCTTTTATTTTTGTGGGGTCCACTTCAATACCCCTAATAGAAATGATAAAGCCTAAGAGTTTACCAGTGAGAACACCAAACACGCACTTAGATGGATTTAGGTGAAGACAAAAGTGAATGAGCCTCTCAAAGAGAGGTGCAAGAGTGAAAAGATGATCCTAACGGCGTTTGGATTTACCGAGGAGATCATCGACGTAATCTTCCACAGTTTTGTGTAAGAGATCATGGAAGATGTAGGTCATTGCTCGCTGATAGGTTGCTCCTGCATTCTTAAGACCGAAAGGCATGACACGATAACAAAAAGTCCCCCAAGGAGTTATGAAGGAAGTCTTATGTTGGTCCTCTGGTGTGATGAGAATTTGATTATACCCAGAGAAACCATCCATAAGAGAAAGCATCTCGTGACCTGCCATTAAATCCACGAGTTGGTCGATATTAGGTAGAGGAAAATCATCTTTTGGACAAGCAAGATTAAGATCCCTAAGTCGGTACAAATTCAAATCTTCCCAATAGCTTTGGTTACTGGTACTACGTTTGAAACCCATTGTGGATAATCGATGGGTTGGATGAAGTTAGCAGAAAGCAAATGTTGCAACTCTTCTTTAACAAGAAGGGCTACTCGAGGGTGCATTTTACGCAATTTTTGTTTAACCGGTTTGATGTCGGGAAGAGTAACGATATTATGGACCACGATATCGGGATCGAGTCCTGCATATCCTCATATGACCAAGTGAAGGCTTGATGATGGTTGAAAGAAAAGTGGTAAAGTCTCCTAACTCCTGTGGATTAAGAGATTGGCCGACCTTAATGATGCGAGGGTCTTTAGAAGTCCCTATATTAAGATCGATAGTGGCTTCATTAAGAAGCATAGATGTGTCAGAAGGAATGGTTTTAGGAAGATAGGAATCCTCTACCCCCAGATAGGTGAGGACAGAATCATCATCCGCACAATGGATAGTGTTGATAGTAGGAGAGTCATCTCCAACTATTTCAGGGAAGACTAATGGTATGGAAGTGGATTTGTTATTAGTTTTATAGGTCAGTGGCCCTAAGGAAATGGTATTGACTAAAAAAAAAGTTAGACGGGATGGAAATGGCATCATCCACATCAAATGATGCTTCTGACCTAGCGGGAGAAGATGGTTCCTCAATGGGAAGAGGCTCATCGAGAATAGTGATGGTGGCTTTTGAAAGAGGTTTAAATCCTAAACCAAATTTTTGATGTGGTTTGAGAGTTGGAATGGATGCGAGGTCATGCACACCCTATTCATACTTTCCTAGGCCAAAACCCTTCCACGCGCATCGATATAAATAAGTTTTTGCAAACGTGGGATTTTGTAGACAATCAAACCCTGCTGAATAGGGTTTGGCCCTAGGAGGAGAATCCGGGTGATAGTGAGGTGTATCAAGACCACCGTAAATGAAGTTAGTCTGTTGATTGGGTAGACCAATGGTGATGACATGACCGAGACCTGGCTGATATTCAAGTTGTTTTTCTGGTCTACCATACTCATTAGGTTTGAGATGGGCATCAAAAGAAAGAAGAGGAAGCTCTCCTAGTGAGAAACACTGCAATGTCTCTTCTAGATTTTGTAAATCTGGTAGTTTTGTTGCAGGTATGGAAGAGGATGAAGCCTCGTCAGGAGAAAAAGCATTCTCCTTTAGAGGGGCAGACCCTGTGGTCATGTCACATTGTGCAGAAGGAAAAGGATCTCCTGGATGAGTATAGATTTTTCCCTCATACTGATATTTTAAGCATCGATGGAGGGTTGATGGGACACAATGCATTGCACAAATCCAGGAGCATCCGAGGATCATATTGTAGTGGAATTTCCCTTCAACAATGTAAAAGAGTTCGTGAAGCAGCTTCTTACCTACTCGAATGGGCAGGACCACAGTTCCTAAAGTAACTGCCAACTGATCGTTAAATGATCAAGGGTGAAAGGTGGGGGTGACACTACATTCTTTGGTAACTTAAGTTGCTCAAATGTGTGAGGAAATGACGTTAAGTGCAGCACCACTATCAATCATAGTGTGTTTTAACATAGTGTTGTTGATTTGAACTGTGATAAAGAGGGGAGCCTCCAAATCCTCGGAAGAAAGGGAAGGAATTTCTGAATCTTCAAAAGAAATGGCGGTTGACGGTTTATTCAATCCAACAATCATCTCGAAAGGTCTGGGGCTCATCTGAATTCACTGATGATATGGCATAGATTATCAATCAAAGCCTGGCGATGCTATGGAGATGATTGAATGAGGTCAAAAAGAGACATTTTGACCGAGCATGAGTAAGTTGTTTCATAACACTCTCCTCTACTGACACGGGAATCTGAGCCCGAGGTGAAGCATGAATAGAGACCCTAGGTCTCGAGGCTGATGTGGAAGGAGGAATGCCTTCAGGGGCTGTAGAAATGACAACCCGTGGCCGAGATGATGATAGATTATCATATTGTTGTGTTCTAGTGGCGATATGAATCGTGTCGATTTGGGAAGGTGGAAGACCATCCGGCATGGAATTAGTAGAACTAGAGGCCTGAGTAGATCATTGAGGCTCGATGTGGTTGAGATGACAGAGATACTTGTTCCTCCTCTTCTTCCAAAGAGAGATCACTTTCTTCCAAAAGACTGTTAACGATGTGATCAAGGGCCTTACATCCCTGTCATGTCCTGGGTGCGATGGTAAGCACAAATCAAATCAGAGTTGAACCAGGAAGGTTTTACTCCTTTAGGATTATAGGGTTTGATCGGAGGAAGGGATATGGATGAAGACTGGATAAGTTGGCAAGAATCTCGATAGAATCCGGTAGACAAAGATGAGGACAGAGATGACGAGGTGCCTCTTACCTCCACTGACTCGCCGAGGTAAAAGAACCCGCATATCTGGTTTGATAGCTTTTTAGGGATCATTTTACTTTTTCGACATCGAAGAAGTAGCCTTGGACACTTGAGATGGAAGCAAGTGAGGCATGATTGATTTCTATGGAGGAGGAGCTCCTAAGATAGATTTTGAAGAAGATGAAGATGTGACAAGTGTTGTGGTCTTCAGAGATAGGGAAGGCTGCTTGATCAAATAGATGACGATTTAGATAATGCTGATTTAGATGAGGGAGGAGCTCCTAAAATAGGTCTGATCAGAGGAACATAGGGTGCCTTGGCTTTTGGTGATGAAGATGATGGTCCTGATAAAAGAGGTGATGCCTCTCTAGTCTGTGAATTCACTTTACAAGGCACCAACGAAGAAGGTGTTGTAGAAGAAGAAGATGATGGTTCTGATGGTATTATAGAAGAAGATGCCTTCCCAGTTGATAAATCCAATCTTTTATGAGGCGCAGAAAGAGATTTTTGAGGGAAAGCACCAAGAGTCTTAATAGTCCAAAATATGGGTTTTCCTTTTTCAGGGATGGTGACAACTTCAACCGCATAAGGTGATTGTAGCCTTTTTAGGGGAAGGAGATGAGGAGGTGCTAATGATGTAACGTTAGACTTTAGTTGTCTTGGTTTAAGTCCAGGAACCGAGAGTGTAGGTGCCGATGTTATTTCTTTAGATTTTCCCTTAATAGGCAAAATAGTATCGGTGATGGAAGAAGTGGATGATGAAGGAGCAGTTCCTTGCGAGGGAGGTACTTCTGGTATAGTAATTGTGGGTGTAACTACTGTGGGAAAGGAAATGGGAAGAGTCAAAATCAAGATGCTTCCATTGAAGTTGGTACAACTATAGGTATGTTTACCAATGGCATAGTCACAACAAAAATGGGAGAAACAAAAGTAGATGTATTCATGGTGGAAACTCAAAGAGATGTAATTGCCTCGAGCATCGAAAGAATATCTGACGATGATGAGACAGATGAGGATGACACTATCTCGTATAGATGGAAGATCAGATAAAGAGGCAGAGGGAGATGAATCCATCTCTAACAATGTGGGAATATTCAAAGATGGGTGTCTGAAGATGATGGAATCCCAATGATTAGCGGAGCGGCAGGAGGTTCTGATTCAATTGATGTGTTCGTAGATGGCTTAGTTTTAGAAGAAGATTCTTCAGTAGAAATGAAGCTGATAGTATGAGTGTTTGGTTTTTGAGACTCTAAAGCATCATGGTTCGGGAATGATTAGGAAAAGGTTGTTTAAAAACATCAAGCGCCTGATTTGGGGGAGCATTTGGGTTATCCAAATGAGCTCACCTTTATCAATGAATTTCTGGACAAGATTTTTGAAGGTCTGACATCGCTCAATGTCATGGCCTTTGTTCTATGATAATGATAGAAGTCATTTTCCCTATACCAGAATGGACGTTCTTGGTTTTCATCAAAATTTCTAATAGGGGGAAGTTCAATCATGTGAACTTCCAACATTTTTTCTAAGATAGAAGCATATGATTCCCCCAACGAAGTAAAAGATCGAGATGACGAGGGTCCTTTTCGAGAAGATGAGGAGTCTCTCCATGGTGTTTGATTAGAACTCAAGTATCGCACGTGGTGTTTTTAATACGATAGCATTAGTGGATCCCTGATTTTTGTCTTTAGAAGTGGAAGGGTTTGATTTTGTAAACCGAGAAAATCTTGGTTTAGATTTAGAGCGAAGTTTTAACTTCCTTGTTCAATGGCACGGGACTCAAGTTTACGTGCCATCGTAAAGGCTTCTTCAAATGTATGAAAAGTTTGGATCCTTAAAGTGGAAGAAATATGATTAGCACAAGATCGAGTAAACAACTCGATCTGTTGAGATTGAGGAAGGGAGAAAGACAATTGGTTTATTATCCCTCTCCAACGAGTGACAAAGTCTGTAATAGACTCATCATCGAATTGACAAATGTTATAAAGATCTGTAATCGAGATCTTATGTGTGATGTTTATTGAAAAGTTTTCAACAAACATCTGGGCCAATTGAGAGAAAGAAAACAAGGAATGTTGAGGAATGTTATTGTACCAATCTAAAGCAGGCCTTGCTAGAGACATAGGAAAAGTACGGAGCATAAGCTCCTGATCCTGGACTATCAGGTAGCAAGCATGTTTGAATGCTCATAGGTGCTGTTGAGGATCCTCCCGACTATGAAATTTTGAGAACTTAGGAAGTTCCCATTGGGGGATAAGGCTTAAAAGCCACTGATGGATGAATGGGTTCATTACACACTTCTTCAAAAGAGTATGAAGGATGAGCCCCTTTGGTGGAGGCTTCTAAGTCTACAATTTTCTTGAAAAGAATTTGGACCACGTCAGATTGAGGAGGAGGCATACTGGTATGTCCTACATAAGAAGCGAATGGTGGATTTTGTTGAGGCATCAATGGGGGATTCATCTGTTGATTAACAGATGATAAGAGGAATAACCAGTGTTCTGGGTGACACTTGGTGAGGTATTTGTCAGTGAAGGAGCCTGTATAAACAGTCAGTGAGATGACAAGTGGTTGAGAAAAAGGTGGTTGAATGAAAGCCGAGCCTCGTGATCGGTGGGCTCCTACACTTGTCGACCGAATCGGAATGGATTGAGGAACATGGGTATTGATTTGATTGACATGGTGGGGAACAAGGTCCAATGAGGCTTTTGACTCCGATTGGTTATTAAGGGCACCGATGCTAGAGGATGGGTGAAGGTCACTATCACTGGAACATTGGAAGAAAGACCAACTAGAGGACGAGAAGCAGGAACCAACTGACTCATTGAAGGGGGTTGACTCATAAAGAGGTACTGACCCTGGGACGTAATGGATGGCATAGAAGAATTAACAATAATCTGTGGGTGCAGACGTGCCCATTATAGCTAGAGAAGAGGACTTCTCAGAAGTAGGTTGTGGAATAGTCGAGGTAATTATGGCGTTAGGAATAGGCAAGACTATTTGAGAACTAGTCGACATGGTCAGTGGAAGAGAAAAAGGAGGCACAGTGCACCACCCTCTTCCATGGTTCGAGGTGAGAAAAAGGATGCTAACTATTCTACAAAATCCTGGGATGGTTCACGAGGATAATCATAAACTTGCTGAATTGGTGGTCCCTGATCAGATATTCGAATGGACTTATGTACTAGGTAGTCCATAAGGGCTACCGGATTGTGATCAAGGAGTGCCTAAAATTCAGGATCCCCACGAGGAACATACTCTATATCAGAAGCAGATGATATTTCTGAAGGACTGGGGGAAGCTGGACGTGATGGGATTGCTTTAGGCTGATAGAAAGGATTATATGACCAAGATGGGGAACCAACTAATAGTGGTCCCGAGGAAGACCCGAGGGGTGCCGAAACATCCACACTAGTGGTGATCTCGAGGAAGAAGGGGCCAGTTGAGCCATTCTTCTAGATTGTAACCGAGTGATGACCGTCATAAACAAGCAGAAATATAGAAAAAGAAGATTGACCTAACTAATGCATAGATAATTCAAGCAGCGTAGGTGATTATCTCTTTTAAGTTTTCCTACTTTTAAGAAAGAAAATATTAGGGAAGGCTTTTTAGAACAAGAACTACTCGATAGCCAAACTAAGGATGGTTTGGGGAATGTTTTGGTGAGGAGTCCCAAGGCACTTCAGTAAAAGACCAGTACATGGCTTGATATAGGGGCCTACCCCGCACTTCACACACCGCTGCGATAAGGGAGTCGGGTGCTTTGCCAATATATACCAAAACTTCCATGAATTTATAGCGGCCCTGAGTACCGCGTAGGCTCTTCCTCTCGATGTCACTTCCAAGTAGGTGAGGCCAGGGGAGGAATTTTTGTTTTGATGCTTTATACCTAGTGATTTTGGCTTTGTGTGCAAGGGTGAAAAATAAAAATCAAATAGTGTCACTACCGATTTTGATTAATTTTTCCAGCCTATTTAGAAAACTAGATGAATAACATACAACAGAAATGACAAAGGAAAAGTTCTTTTTAAGCACTAAGAACGAAGTGTTGGATTTCGATGAAGACAAGTCAAACAAATTCTTTCCCAAATGCGATTAAATTCTTTTTAAGCACCAAAATCGAAATGTTTGAATGTGATAGAAAACAAACAAACAAGTTCTTTTTAAGTTCTTAAAAAGGAGAAAACACCGTAAAAGAGGAATACCTATAGATTTAGCTCTCCAAGGTGTGTGGACTTCAAAAAGCATTGTTGAGCTCTTCCCCAACAATCCCACGAACAAGCAATGTGCTCCACAAGAAAAGGTTAAGCAAACACCCAACAAATCCAGAAAGATATATCCAGATGATAGTAGAATGAAAATTTCTATTTAAAGAACTAGAAAACTTTCAATAAAATAACAATTTTGCAAAAAGAGATGGATCAAGAATGCAATTTTGAAATCAAATGAAAGATTTATTGATCTTCGAAATAGGAATTGGAATTTAGTTTTGCAAGAAAGAAGAAACTTTAACTTTGCGAATTATAAGTGAAAGAAGCAAGACCAAAATGAAGGAAGGAAATGCTACGAGAACTCGATTTAAAAGCAAAGTGAAGAAACAAAATGTAAGCTCAAAACTGAAAAGAAATGAACTTACCAATAAGGGACTTTGGTTGGTCCCACCGGTGCTGCAAATGTAGATCAAGAATTTCACTTGCTTACCCTCCCAAGTTAATGTACCAAACTAAACACAAAACCTTGAAAACTCAAATGAAATCGATACCTGAAAGACAAGATCTGAAGATGTAGATGGAAAAGAAAGCCGATGTAGACAAGATGGGCACACACGAGTGATCCTACAAAGTAGATCCAAGAAACCTCGAGACACAGATGCTTGACAAAAAAAGACCACGTTAAAAGATATTTGGGTGGACTACCTGAAAAGCGGGTCCGGGAAGCGATAAGCTCCCTCATGGATGTCAGTCCACATTTTTCAATTAAGGAAAGAAGCATACATGATAAAAGATGTAAGTAAATGTCTATATTTTGATTAAAAATGATAGACAAAAAAGTAAACAGCAGACAGAAACCAATAAAAATGGGAAAGTGTGAAAACAATGCTTGGATTTGTGTTCCCTGAATTATTTTACCTATCTGCAGTAGTAGATCGGTGCCGATTAGGAAAATCGACGCGATCGAGAAGAATCGGCGCGATCGAGATAGATAGTCGGCATCGACTAGAGAGAATCGGCGTTGACTGGGTACAGTCGGCATCGACTTGGGAAAATTACAGGAAGATTGAGAAACAGATAATGGAAGCTAGATCATCGATCTCCGCTGGATCTGCAAGAGCCGTAGGGATACTGACAAGGCTCCACCTATGCTGGATGCAGGAACAGAGTCACCAAGAGATCGATGGAGGCTCACGATGTCGATGTGGTAGGAGCAGAGTAACGGTACTCCTCTCAGGGATTGGTTTGGATAGGATTCACTCTCACTTGATAGATAATGCTCAGACTTGATGCTCAAAACTCTCTCGTTCTTTCTGTCTCTCTCTCGTCTAACCAGAACTAAATTCTGGCCTTCTATTTGTAATCGGCGCCGACCGAGATGAAATCGGTGCCACTCCAAAAATCAGGCGTCGACCGAGTACTCACGGCGCCGATCAGGGAACAATACTCCCGAAATGGCCAAAAGGGATGATTTTTGGGAAGATGAAGTGATCCTTCCACCTCAAATACGGGAAATATCCCACTGCTCAGTTTGGGAGGAGAAGAAATAGGGGGGATAGATGGATAGAATAGATACGGGAGGTTAGGAATTGATATGGGGTAGATAAGTGGTTAGGATATATGTAGAAAATATAATTAAATAGTTAATATTTAATTATCTATGGGTAAAACATAATGGGGTGACATAAACTTAGGATAGATGTTTAAATCAAATATTAAATAATACCCTAAGGGAGAAGTGGTGATGTAATCTCATAGTTTACAGTTTTGAAGGTTTGAGATGAATAATGCACATAGTATCGTGGTAAGAATGTTGTTTCAACACCTTTTTGGCATGTTCTTGAAGGTTACTTATGATTGAGAAGATGTTTAGGTTTGTTGAAGGAAATTTTGGTGAATGCTTCAGTTGTTGAAGACTTAAAAGAGATTCATTATTGATCCTTAAAGAAGGCTGATGATCTACATGTAAGAAAGGTAGAGTTAGATGTCTCAAAGGTTGGTTTCATGATATAAAGGTCCATCTCATTTTGAGAAAGTCACCTACAAACCTGTAGGTGTTTTTGATTAGGTTTATAACTATGATGTTGTTGATTAATATTGTTCTTCAATCCCTTGAAGGAGTTAATTTGGTATACATTTATGGAGAAGCATCTTATAAGTGAAATGATCAAGATTTTGGGCTATCTAAGCATAAATGAAGAATCATGAAGTGGTTGTGTGATTTCTAAGTACCTTGAGTCGTGAATTAACTAATTTGAGAGTTTTTTTCCATTAAACAATCAGGGGAGTTTGTTATAGCTTCATATGAAGCATGATCGATTCTACAATGACCTTGTTTTCCCTTCTAGATGGAATTTTTGATAAAGATAAGTAAATACACTTTGATGTGATTGTGCTTGAACACTTGATGAATGTAAATTCATGATGATGGTTTGTCATTGAGGCTAAGAAGGATTCTAGGGTTCAAATATAGTTTGATGAAGATTGTTGAGTTGAAGTTTGCTTCAATCTACAAGGTATCTTAGATAAATAAAAGACTATGAATATGAGATAAGCTAAAGTTGTGTTAATACTCCTAGAATACCTTCTCGGTGTTAAAGTAAAGGGGGTTGTTTTCTCATGTTTTTTTAGGTCCTTAGGATCTCATTTACGGATGTTTGAGTTAAAAAGTAGAGAACTCAGTCCCAGGGGGAGTAATTTATGCAAGTAAGTGATGTTTTTACATATTTATCATTGTGATTCACTTGTTTCCATGTCAATTCCATACATACCTTTGTCATAGATGTCAAAGGGGGAAAATTTTGTCAAGAAACATGAAAATGAGGTCATACAAGTGATTCATAGTTTTCATCAATGGTTCTCGAAGGTTTCCTTCAATGAAAATGGGGAATTTTGTTAGAAGTTTGTGTCACATGTGTTTTCATTGATGTCAAGTCCATTGATGTCAAGTGGTCTAGGTGATCTAGGGGTCTCCAAAGGTGCTATATGTGTTTTTGTGTCTTTTGAAGGTGGTATGAATGTCAAACAAGGTCCATGAGGTAAGTGAGGTGTGTCAATGTGTCAGTAACATGCCCAAATGGTTGTCTTGTAATGTCTGGGTCAAGTCAAGTCATTCTAGGCTTTGGCCTAATGCAAATATATGGTGTAAATCAAGAAAATGTGTGAATTAACTCAAAATAAATAAGGGAAATAAATTTTGGATCATCATGAGGTGGTACAAGAGGTGAAGAAAGAGAAATAAGAGACAAACCAGGTGAATGAGACTGAAACATGTCAGTATGGAGTTTTCTTAAGCCAATCCATAAGCAAGAAAGGTGTGAAATGTTGACCCAATGTGTGATGATGAAAAAAAAATCTGGTTTGAGAATGGAATGATGACATATGATGTGTACACGGCCTCACAGTATCTATTGAATTCAACATAATACAATAGATGGGACTCGAGACCAAAGGGAACATAAATGATATGAGATACAAATATTCAAGATGAACCAAAGAAAAATATCATTTGGAGGTGTTAGAGAGATGTCTCCTTAAGGTGTGAGAAAATTTTCAGAAGCTTAGGATGAATATTTTGCAAGGTATGCAAGTATTTCCAAAACTGGGTTTTTCAAAGTATGTAATTTAAGCACCAAACTTCTTAGAAGTCAAGAAAAATTATGGAGCCTCCTTTAGATAATTCATAAGAGAAAAAAATGAATTAAATTGAGATAAAATTATGGTGAATTTTTTATTTTATTGGTTGAGTATTTTAGAAGTTCTATCCATTTTTGTAAGCATGTATGTAGCCTTCCAAACCCCAGTTTTGACCAGTTTTTAGAGATTGAGTTGGTTAGGTGAAAAAATAAAAAAATTTCTTGAAAACATATTGTAACATGTAGAGGACTACTAACATCACATTTACATGTTTATTTGGATTCTTGACACTTTGTGGGCCCCACTTAAAAATAGGATTTTTAAGAAGATTTTAGTGTACAAGTAAAAATTGCAAAGGAACATATGCTCAAATATGAGGTGGATGATGTTATGGATGTCTAAATCAGCCTCATAAAGTTACTTAAGAAACTGATTTGGAGAAAATTGGAGTATTGGGTGCATTTTTGAGCTTACCAGCAAAAGGTGCTTGTTTTGAGAAGCTAGTGAAGGAGAATGAAGGTAACCATGTTGAATTGCATTGTATGGATGTTTTTATTGCCTTTATCATTCATGTTATGTGTAATATGATGTGTGGAAGTGCATATTTCAATTCTCATAATCCATTTATTTCTTAAAGGTTATTGAGCCAAAATTCCTCCTTTATGCCTATTTGAGTAGCATGTCTAAATGGGTATGAATACGAGACTCTCTCCATTTTACCTATGGATATTAATTCCTAAACATGTTTTATACATCCTTATTTAAGTGTTGGATGTGATAGGGAGATCTGAAAAGTTCTTTAGAGTTGTTTGACCACATTGTATGAAACACTAGTTTATGTGATTTCAGGACTAGCCAAACCATTGCAAATATCCAAGTTTTGGAAGCCTTATGCCGTGGATTAGCGAAAAATGATAGTTGGATGAGATATTAGAATTTATGGGATTTCCATTGATAGGTTACTATTATGTCAAAATTACAACATCCCCTAATTTATCTTTTGTGTGTGTGGGGCAATCGATGTAATTTTGCTAACATGGGTCCATCTCTCAAGTTGTGGGCTTTGCAAACCTAAGATTGACCTCTAGAGAAGTTCCCATTTAAATTCCCATTTTAAGATTAGAATCAAGAGAATTTTTTTATAATAATGTGCACCATTCTAAATAAAGCAATATTTAGAACAAACATTCCATGCCAATCAAATTCAATGGATAAACATATGCAGATGTAATGACTTGGTGATTCACCGATCTATTCATTCCATAACTCGGTAAACTACCGATCTATTTATGTTATCTTATGTATTGAATACATAATGTATACTTTGTATAATTTTTCATCCTACCCTACACTGGGTACTAAGTGATTTGTTTAAAGAAAATATCTAAATATCTATTACCAATATTCATCTGATATCACGTTGTTTTAAACTTGGTGACATAGACAACGCAACCAGCAATTTGCATTACTATTTCAAAATATTTATAACATACATGTATGTCACTACTCCTAGATGGCATACTTTTCATATTGGAATACATCCTTCACCTCACTCCTCAATGATTGGTCTTTACTGACTACCATCAGTCCTCTTGTTCTCGGTTTAACCCTAGCCCTAGATAGGAACATAACCTATTATAGGAAGACACTCACAATGGCTTAGGGTAAATGGGCATACTCAATTGACCTAAGTTATCTAGATGTGCCAACGTACCCTGAGCCATTGGAAGCTAATTCATATCCTAGATATGCTCCTATTCAGACCTAGAGGGAAACTAAGTTCAAGTCCGAGTTCCTATCGGGTGTAGATCTAGATGATCAATGTGGAAGGGTGATGCCACATGTCAACTACAATGTTGTATTCTTGAGAAGACCCAAGCCTTCTCAAAAGTAAATCCTGTAGTTGGCGTGTGCCAACATCCTCGAAACTACCTCATCAAGATGTACATATCCCCGAGGGGATTGTTAACACATTGTTAGTCTGAATTAATTCTTGATTATAGCAACACTGCCAATCCCTAATCCAATGCTCAATAAGTTCTTTCCTAAATTTTCTTCATTTGGTCCATTAAGAACTTCATTATATTCATGGTCACTTTTTATGTTTGATCACACGGATAAATTACCAATTAACCATAGCTATACTGCATTATAATATGTCTTATTTAAAAAGTACAATAACTTTTTAGAAAATTTCAACGCCAGAATATATCCAATATAAAGTAGACTTCATACAAAATGAAGTCTAATAAATTGTAGTCATATTTTCAAACCTTTTTGTTTATATTCAATTAAGAAAGAGAAATAGTCTTTCTCTACATGTTAAGTGTTAGGGTTTATCCTACCCAATATCCACATCTCTTAATGTATGTTCATCACACATTACATTACTATGTTATATAGTTTAGATAATGAATATCATATTCTGTAACTTAACAAGCTGCATCACAAGTAGGGAAATTGAACTAAATCCCTCTATCCAACTTATTAAAGGATAACCAATTAAGCATAAAAATAATATGAAGAATATCAACAAGATAGAAATCCATCTTTTTCATATAAGTACAAGATAATTTACACAACAAATACAAGTAAATTCTCATCTTTCAATTCATCTTTATAACTTATACATTTACAAGCCTTATGCATTTTAGGCATACTACATAACAACCGCCTTCATTCAAAAAGAATACTACTTTTCTTTTTCAATACAATCTTAAGAACAAATCAAAATTCTTCACAAGGAATTATATTTAAATCAGCCAATGCATCTCATAAGTTTTTCCTTCTTTTATCACTTACGAAGTCCATCTACAAAAATTTCTAGCGGGTCAGTTCAATGAACTGAGCATGATAAGAACTAATCCTTAAAATGAAGTGCATTCCAATAATTGTTCCATTAAAACAACTCTGCTTTAATGAGACAATTATTACATCATAAATATCAATATAAGCAAAAGCAAACGGAAAAGAAGTACATTTAACCAATTGAATTCACTTCCAAGAGAAGAACATAATATAATCCACTATATCTAGCCTTACAAAAATTAAAGTTTAATTGATCCTATCAATTATCCTTAAGCAAACAATAGATCATATCATCTCATTGTTCCCAATTCTATCATAATAGAATACAACATTTATCTTTTCTTTAAGCCAAAAGAAGGGTTTACAACGCATGGTTCTCATTAGGATGATTCATCTAACTCTTAAGCAAAAGAAGAAGAACCATTACAAACCATGCCCAAACACAAAACATCCAAAAAAATAGAAACAGTTTCATAACATGAATTTAATCAAGCTTCATTTAAAGGATAACTACCTTAACATTCAACATTTAAGATATTAATCGAATGAATCCCATGTCCATCCCTTAAGGAATATAGAATCAAACATTTTGTCAACGAGTTTACATTTTCTGTTCAACAAGACCGAAACATCTAATCTCTTTTTACATCATTTCAGTCAAATGATATGTACAAGAAGACTAATCAACATATTAAATCTCCATTCCCTAAGAGGACCAATAACAAAAGGTTTCAATCAAATTAACTTAACTCAACAAAGCATAGAAAATGAATCTTAATAGAATGTGATTCCATCCTTAAATCAATTCACTAAACTTAACAACAAATTCCCTTTCTAATCCAATCAATAAGCTTATACACTAGTTCCAAGAAGAGAGAATAAAACCAACTCAAGGTAAGAAGAAAACATGCTACAAGTTTCCTTATAATTTTTTTACCTTCAACAAAGCATGAGTTCCCATTTCAATTTAGAACAAATACACAAAGTAAGTTCAAAAATAGCATACTTGTCCTAAAAGAATCAAAATTTCTTTTCTCTTTTAAAAAAGAGTAAGGATTCATTTACTAAATCCACTCAAGAAATAGAAAATCCCTAACATAAAACTAAATATTCTTAATTACCCACGACCTCAATAAAGACTAAAACTTCACTACAAGATTTCAAAATTTTATTACAAAGAGCAAGCGGTTCATGGTTTCAAGAGAGCAACAATCCAAAAAAACTATCTCAACTTCATGTTTCCAATAGAGGAGACATTTTTTAAACAAAACAATCAACCCAAGATGCGGGTTTCCTCAAAATAGAGGGGAAAATACTATCCCACATTAAATGCCAGTGCCTTCTCAGAAAATATGAAACAGATCCACAAGAGGAGTTCCAATTCCATTATCTTAAGAAAATGTTTCCAGTTAAATCTCCAAAAGATATTTAAATAGCTCGATTAAACTACTCTCCCGATTTCCTTTGAGTAAGTAGTTCGAATTAATAGAGTTCTAAGCTTTCAACTTTTAAGAAATTAAAACCCAACTCAAATACAAAAACAAATCAAATATGTCAATAATACTACCAGTTTAGAACTCAAAGTACAAAATCCAAGCACAATGTCAAACACAAGCTTCTCACAAAGGTTCAGGACTACTCAAGTAAATATTCATAGGTTCAGGGAAACAACAAGTTCCCATTCAAGTTTATATCAATAACAAAGAAAACTCAAAAATACCAAAATAGAACCGACACATCATTCCAAATCTGAACTTCTAAACACTAAGTTCCAATTTACATGTACAATGTCAAAATCACAAAGTCTCAAACATGAGCTCAGATATGCACAAGTATCTTAATACGAGGTAGTATATAATACAAATATCCATTAACAGTTTAGAACAACAAGGAGCTTCCATTACTAGTTTATATTCAAAACAAGGACTCATATTTCTAACTCAAACGAAACACGAGTTTCCAACAAGAGTTCAGAACCAAACAAGTAACAAAATATGAGTGCGGTGAAAAACATGAACTTCCATTAACAGTCCATAATATCACAAGAATAAAACATGAGTATAGAGCTTCAAAT
Source organism: Taxus wallichiana var. yunnanensis (assembly GCA_018340775.1). Taxonomy (NCBI): domain Eukaryota; kingdom Viridiplantae; phylum Streptophyta; class Pinopsida; order Cupressales; family Taxaceae; genus Taxus; species Taxus wallichiana. The sequence goes on from CM031236.1 coordinate 45,358,099, forward strand.
GAAATTCCCGAGTTACCCAAGATTCCAAACACAGGTTTAGAGCATCAAGAATTAACCAATACCAGTTCTTATCAAAATACGAACCCAATACAAGTTCCAAACCAAACACTAGCTTGAATACAAGCTCAAGCTTAAACAAAACACGAGTTCCAATGCAAGATCAAATGAAACTCAAGGTTCCCAAAAACTCATAACCATATAAATAACAACGAAGGTCAGTTAAAACACAACACTTCGAATACGGTTCTAGAAATGACAAGCAGAGCTACAGAAACAAGTTTCCCATGAATGATTCAAAATTTAACCCACACAAAGAAAGTTTCCAAACTTAATGTTATTTTGCTAAGGATTTCATATCCAAATTTCTAGAGATTTATAAAACCCATCAAGCAAATAACCAGATAAAACATGCAAGCCAAGAACCTCAAAAGAGTAGACTTGTTTTAATGAAACATTTAGAAGAAAGTAAGAGATCTTAAAGATTAGATCCTATAATTCCTGATAGTGCTTCTTCCAAATTGAAGGAGACTTCTAGAAGAGTTTCCTTCTCCTTTTCTTCTCCACGAAAGATCAAAAACAAACAACTTTCTTCAGAATGCTTCATATACCTTCCCATGATCGAAAATAGACCGTGTGAATTTAAAATAGCAAAGAAGTGCAAGTCAAACTGCTGGTTCAAAGAACCAGTTTGCTCCATGCAGAGAAAAATATGGAAAGCATGCAAAAACCAACAACCTCCCACAAACCCACCTTCCAAGTTTCCTAGACGGTTTGTGAACAAAAATCGAGACCAATAAATTCCATTAATTCCAATTTTCCCGCTTAACTTTCCTTACCACTACCTCCCAAGTCTGATGAATTCCAATTCACATTTAACATGCAATTCAATCTTTAGTGAAACTTCCACATAATCCTCCGCCAAGTCAACTAGCCTCACAAACCGCGAGTAATTTATGCCTTAAAAATCTTATCAACAACTTAAATGCCATTAGAACCGTCACCTTTGATGCATGCGACCCATTAGGTTCCCATTAAAATAGCTTAGGATAGATCCTTTAGAACTTAGGTTAGTTTAGAATTAATCACCTTAGGCCTTACACATTACCTTAGGTAGTTTCCACATAGGTTAGATTAATTCACAACATAATAGTTTTAGGCATTAGGTTAGATCATCACATAATCTTATAGCATTAGGTTTTAGGTTAAATTAAATAGCCTAGTAACCTTTGCATACTCCCTTAGCACAAGGCTTAGGTTAGAAATAAAATCAATTAAGTAACATAGCTAGGTAGTATATATATATATATATATATATATATATATATATATATATTATTCTTACCCAGCTTAGGATTCCGTAGGATAATCCTATAGTTTTAGGATTCCGAATCCTTCCAATGTCATGAACAAGTTGCATTTCATTTACATCAGCAATGTCCTACCATGATCGATCTCCAAAGACCCAAGCACAACATACAACTGAATGGAAACACGTTCACACAAAATCTAAGAACTTGTAACAACAAAGTTCAGTCCGATATGTCCCTCAATTATGGAATGTCAATTTACCATTCTTTCAACTGAGGAGGTTTAAAACATTCCTTGGATCACTGAAATTGATCCAAGGATGAGTCAGATAAGGAGATAAGTTTGAAACTCTTAAACCAGATTGTAACTCACCTACAAGAAGTGAAAAATGGGTTCAACGAAGCCATTCCATTTCATTCTAGTGATCATATGAACAAAAATATTTATCCATATCAAGCATGATCTCCAACAACCAAAAGAACACATCCTTAGAACATGTCAACACTTGAAATGCAAAAGAGGAATATAACAATTGTCGAGGGTGTTACATGTTTCCCTCCTAAAAAGAATCGTCGTCCCAATGATTACCTCATTTTAACAATTTATATCAATGACAATCAATTCATTCTCTTCTCTTATCATAAGTCAAATATATCAAAACTTATAGTTCCAGAAATCAGCATTAAATAGTTGTTTTTCAATTATTATAAATATCTGCCTAAAAATGACATACTTATAGTCATATATAAAAGAAAAATCACAAAAATTTCTAACAATCCACAGAATCAATTCTGTCAAATAGATATGGAAAAGAAGTTTTCATATCCTCTAGGTTTTCCCAAGTTGCACTCTCTTCGTTAAACTAGTCCCACTGGACCTTACATTGTCTTATTTCTCAATTTCTCAAATGCAACTAGCAAGTTTCAAGCACTTGTATGGGTTTAACCACGATTATTCCTGGGTCCTGGACCTGCAAGGAATTCCAATTTAACATGTGTGATAAATTTGAAACATATTTATTAAGCAAAGAAATATGGAAAACATCATGCATTCGTGACAAAGCAGGAGGTAATGCTAAACGATAAGCTACAGGGTTGATTACTTCAACTATCTCAAAAGGTCCCACATAACGAGGTGATAACTTGGCATCCTTGCCAAAAGTTATGGAAATATTTTTCAGTTTAACCCAAAGAAAGACTTTCTCACCAAGTTCAAATTTCTTATCAACCCTCTTCAAGTCAGCATAACTCTTTTGCCTATCTGATACTTCTTTCAAGCATTCACAAATCAATTTAACTTGTTGTTCCATTTCAGTAAGAATTTTAGGTCCAATTACCTCTCTATCTTCTATGTTATCCCAACTAACAGGGGTTCTACATTTTCTTTCATATAATGCCTCGAAAGGTGCCATCTTAAGAGAAGCATGATATGTATTATTATATGCAAATTCAACTAATGGAAGATACTCTTCCCACTTATACTTGATCCATGCAATACATTCATAACATATCTTCTAAAACTTGATTTACTCTTTCAGTCACCCATCTATTTTCGGATGATACGCAAAACTAAAATTTAGCTTAGTTCCTAGAGCTGCATTAAGCGTTTGCTAAAATATTGATGTCATTCTAGGATCTCTATCTGAAATGATTAACTCAAGTACTCCATGTAATCTAAAAATTTCGTGTACAAATCTTCTTGCCAAAATAGGAGAATCATCCTTTAGATTTCAAGCAATGAAATGTGCTACCTTTTAGTTTATCAACAACTCTAAGATAACATCATGCTTATTTCTTGACATAGGTAACCCTTGTACAAAATCCATGCTTATTACTTGCCATTTGTACTGCGGTATGCTATGAGGATACAACAAACCGGTTGGGTGCATATGTTCCGCTTTAACACATTGACATTCAAGGCAATGTGTCACAAAATCAATAACATCCTTTTTCATTCCTTTCCAAAAATATTGTTGTTTTATATCAGCAAGCATCTTAGTAATGCCAGGGTGTCCAGAAAAAGGTGAATTGTGAAATTCAACTAACAATTTCTTTCTCAAATCATTAAGCAAAGGTACATAGACTCTGTTTTCAAATCGTAAGATTCCTTCTTTATCAAAGTGAAAACCTTTGTACCTTGAATCATTAGAATCTGCAGCAAGTGCTACTTTTACTTGTTGAAAGTAAGAATCAGATTCCATAACACTTTTTACTTCATCCTTAAACTAAGTTCTAAGTGTTATAAGGGTATAAATGTGCTTCCTACGACTTAGAGCATCAGCCACTCTATTTTCTTTTCCTTTAATGTAACTTATGTCAAAATCATATTGAGACAAAAACTCTAACCACCTTCGTTGTCTTGCATTCAGATTTGGCTGAGTGAAAATGTACTTCATCCCAAGATGATCGCCAACTCGAATGGTTTACTGCAGATAATGCCTCCAAACTTGAAGTGCATGAACGATGGCAGAATCTCTAAATCATGTGGAGCATAATTTAACTCATGTAACTTAAGTTTTCTAATTTCGTATGCTATAACATGACCACTTTATAATAAAATACCTCCTAGACCTTCACTAGACACATCAATTACCACCATAAAATCCCCATTAGGATCTGCACTCGCAAGAATAGGTACTGAAGTTAACTGTTCCTTCAAGGTTTTAAATGTAATTTCACATTTCTCACTCCAAACAAATTTTTTATCTTTCTTTTATAAGGAAGTTATTAGTGCAGCTATCTTAGAAAAGTATTTTACAAATTTCCTATAGTAGCAAGCAAGTCCCATGAAGATTTTAACTTCATGTACATTATTTGGTGTAGACCATTCCATTAGAGTTGTAATTTTTGAAGGATCTACAGCAATTCCATCTTTACTTATTACATGTCCCAGATAGTGGAATTTTGTGTCATAGAAAGAACATTTGGACAACTTACTAAACAACCGTCTCTTTCTCATAATTTCCAAAACTATTTTCAAATGCTCATGATGCTCCTCAATGATTTTAGAATATATGAGAATGTCATCTAAGAATACGAGCACAAATTTTTCCAAGTATTCTTGAAAGATATTATTCATTAAATTCATAAATTTTGTAGGTGCATTAGTTAATCCAAAAGGTAAAACCGTAAACTCATAATGTCCATACCTTGTTCTGAAAGTTGTTTTATGAATATCCTCATCCTTAATTTGTAGTTGATGATATCTAGATCGAAGATCTATCTTAGAATATACCGATGCTCCATGCATCTGATCAAATAAATCATCAATCCTAGGGAGTGGATATCTATTCTTGATTGTTGCCTTGTTTAACATTCTGTAATCAATGCACAATCTAAGTGTTCCATCTTTCTTTTCACAAAAATCACTGGTGCTCCCAAGGTGAAACACTTGGTCTAATCAAACCTTGAGACAATAGTTCATGTAACTGAGCCTTAAGCTCTACTAATTCTATAGTATTCATTCGATACGGTGCCTTAGAAATAGATTTAGTTCCAGGCTTGATCTCAATCGTGAAATAAAATTCCCTTTTGGGTGGAAGAATTAGAAATTCTTCCAAAAATACATCATTGAAGTCTCGTAGCAAAGGATATCGTTCCATTATATTTCTTCTCTCTTCTCTTGATTCAGTAATTTTTACTGCATATAAGGTACATCCTTTATTTTTTGCCTTTTTAAGTTGCATAATTTGTGAGCTTTTCTAACAAATTTCATGTTTCATACCACTGAATCTCTGTTGTTTTCTACACGTCGTCTAAACAACTAATGTGTTTTTCAAAATAGTCCACTTTAGCCTTATGTTCTGCTAACCAATTAACACCTATGATTACATCATAAGACCCTAAAGGTGTAACATAAATATCAACCTCTGTGGAAAAGTTAGGTAAATCAAGGACTGCTCCAAAAAGACACATACTAACCATATGAACAACATTATTACCATACTGTACAGTCCATGTTTTATCCATGTTTCCATCTTTTCTTTTTAATTTTGATGCTAATTTACTAGAAATAAAACATTTAGTAGCTCCGGTATCAAAAAGAATAGTTATTGGTAAACCAAATAACTTACCCGGAACTTCTATGGGTGTGGCTTATTTCTCATCCTACTTGTCAGCTACTACAGCGTGTATCTTGTGCTGCTAATTGCGATCATCCTTCTTCAAAGGACATTGATTTGCGTAATGATCTTTGCCACAGTTATAACAACCTCCTACATGTCCCTTCCTAGGCTCAGGTTTATTTCCAGCCTTAGAGTTATCATTCTGACCCCCATAAGACTTATATCCATTATTATTGTTCTTGGAAAAGTTGTTCCATGCATTACCAAAAAACTTGTTTGTTGTTGCTTTCCTATTTTTATCAGATGAAAACTTACTTTTCATTCTGAATTTATTCCATGGTCCTTTCTTGGGTGCAAGAGAGGATGAATAGGAGTTGGGATTCTTCTTCCTTACTTCCTCCTTGTGAGCAGAAATTACCTTTAATTTTTGTTCCTGCCTTATGGATTTTTCAACAACCCCTTCCATCGTGGTTGGGCTATGAACATCCACCTCTCCTCCTATAATGGGATTCAATCCCATGATGAATTTTCATATCCTGAACTTCTCATCAGTTTGGTACTGAGGCACATACTTAAGGATTTTTGTAAATCACTCCCAATACTCAGTTATAGTTAGCTTTCCTTGAGCTAAGTTCTGAAATTCAATCATTTTCTGATCATAGTAAAGTTATGACAACCATCGTTGCCTAAATTATCCTTTAAATTGGTCCCATGTGATATTATATTCATCAATGTTCAACTCAGCCTTGTGGCTGTCCCACCATGAAGATGCTTCATGAGAAATTTGATATGCTCCCCATATCACCTTTGTTTCTTCTGAGAAATTTCTTATTGCAAATTATTTCTCCATCTCACTGAGCTAGTTCTTAGCCCCATCTCCTAATGTGGTGCCATCAAACTTGGGTGGACTTATCCTTTTTATGTCATTAGTGAGTTTTGCTGCTAGCCTAGCCTTTTTGTTCTCAGGCTCCACAGGTATGTTAACATTGTTATTATCAACACCCACATTGGCGTTATCCCACAGGTGGCTGATTATTGTTATCAACTTCTTCTTCCTCCTCATTACCCATTACTTTTTGTTCAAGCATAGCCAAACGATCTCTTGTGTCCAACAAGGTAGTAAGGATCTCATCAAGTTTTTGGGTTGTTACTGCTCCTTCCTTAGGTGGAGGGTTATTTGCAACATTTCCTCTTGTTCTCACCATTTTTTGTTACAAGAAAATTTAAGTTTCATCAGATTATGGACACAATAGGTCCAAGAGTTGTAACCTTCAGCTCTGATACCGAGATGTAACATTCCCATTTTAAGACTTTAGAATAAAGAGAGAAAAAAATTATAATAATGTTCACCGTTCTAAATAAAGCAATATTTAGAACAAACATTCCATGCCAATCAAATTCAATGGATAAACATATGCAGCTGTAATGACTCGGTGATTCACCGATCTATTTATGTTATCTTATGTATTGAATACATATTGTATACTTCATATACTTTGTCATCCTACCCTACAGGATCTTGGTGATCTGTTTAAAGAACATATCCGAATATTTGTTACCAATATTCATCGATATGACGTTCTTTTAAACTTGGTGACATAGGACAACGTAACCAGATAGTTTACAATACTTTAGCCAAAGATTTATAACATACTGTGTATGTCACTATTCCTAGACGACATACTCGTCATGTTGGAATACGTCCTTCACCTCACTCCTTGATGATTGGTCTTTACTTGACTACCATCAGTCCTCTTATTCTCAATTTAACCCTAGCCCTAGATAGGAACATAACCTATTATATAAAAATGCTCACAATGACTTAGGGTAAATGGTCATACTCGGTTAACCTAAGTCATCTGGATGTGCCAACATACCCCGATCCATTAATAGCTAATTCATATCCTAGATATGCTCCTATTCAAGACCTAGAGGGAAACTAAGTTCAAGTTCGAGTTCCTATTGGGTGTAAATATGGATGATCAATGTGGAAGGGTGATGCCACATGTCAACTACAATGCTATATTCTCGAGAAGACCCAAGCCTTCTCGAAAGTACAGCCCTGTAGTTGGCATGTGCCAACATCCTATAGAAACTGCCTCATCGAGATGTACATATCCCCGAGGGGATTGTTAACACATTGTTAGTCTAAATTAATTCTTAATTACAGCAACACTGCCAATCCCTAATCTAACACTCAATAAGTTCTTTCCTAAATTTACTTCATTTGGTCCATTAATAACTTTGTTATATTCATGGTCACTTTTTATATTTGATCACATAGATAAAATACCAATTAACCATAATTGTACCACGTTATAATATGTCTTATTTAAAAAGTACAATAAATTTTTAGAAAATTTCAATGCCATAATATATCCAATATAAATTAGACTTCATACAAAATGAAGTCTAATAAATTGTAGTCATATTTGCAAACCTTTTTGGTTTATATTCAATTAAGAAAGAGAAAGAGTCTTTCTCTACATGTTAAGTGTTAGGGTTTATCCTACCCAATATCCACATTTCTTAATGTATGTTCATCACACGTTACATTACTATGTTATATAGTTTAGATAACGAATATCATATTCTACAACTTAACAAGCTACATCACAAGTAGGGAAATTGAACTAAATCCCTCTATCCAACTTATTAAAGGATAACCAATTAAGCATAAAAATAATATGAACATTTTCAACAAGATAGAAATTTGTCTTTTTCATACAAGTACAAGATAATTTACGAGAAAACAAATAAAAGTAAATTCCGAGCTTTCAATTCATCTTTATAACTTATACATTTACAAGCCTTGTGCATTTTAGGCATACTGCATAACAACCGCCTTCATTCAAAAAGAATACTACTTTTATTTTTCAATACAATCTCAAGAATGAATCATAATTCTTCACAAGGAATCAGATTTAAATCAACCAATACATCTCATAAGTTTTGCCTTCTTTTATCACTTACGAATTCCATCTACAAAAATTGCTAGCACAAGTCAGTTCAATCAACTAAGCATGATAAGCACTAAGCCTTAAAACAAAGTGCATTCCAATAATTGTTCCATTAAAACAACTTTGCTTTAATGAGACAATTATTACATCATAAATATCAATATAAGCAAAAGAAAATGGAAAATAAGTACATTTAACCAATTGAATTCACTTCTAAGAAAAGAAGAAAATATAATCCACTATATCGCTTACAAAAATTAAAGTTTAATTGATCCTATCAATTATCCTTAAGAAAACAATAGATCATATTATCTCATTGTTCCCAATTCTATCATAATAGAATACAACATTTATCTTTGCTTTAAGCCAAAATAAGGGTTTATAGCATGGTTCTCATTAGGATGATTCATCTAACTCTTAATTCAAAGAAGAAGAAGAACCATTACAAACTAAGCCCAAACACAAAACATCCAAAAAACGAAAATAGTTTCATAACATGAATTTAACTGTTTCATTTAAAGGACAACTACCTTAACATTCAACATTTAAGATATTAATCAGAACAAAATCCCATGTCCATCCCTGAAGGAATATAGAATCAAACATTATGTCAATGAGTTTACATTTTTGTTCAACAAGATCTGAAACATCTAATCTCTTTTTACATCATTTCAATCAAATGATATGTACAAGAAGACTAATCAACATATTAAATCTCCATTCCCTAAGAGGATCAATAACAGAAGGTTTCAATCAAATGAACTTAACTCAACAGCATAGAAAAGGAATCTTAACAGAATGTGATTCCATCCTTAAATCAATTCACTAAACTTAACAACAAATTCCCTTTCTAATCCAAATCAATAAGCTCATACACTAGTTCCCGGAAGAGTGATCGGAACCAACTCAAGGTAAGAAGAAAACATACTACAAGTTTCCTTACAATTTTATTTACCTTCAACAAAGCATGAGTTCCCATTTCAATTGAAACAAATACACAAGTAAGTTCAAAAACAAGATACTCTTGTCCCAAAAGAATCGAAATTTCTTTTCTCTTTAAAAAAAAAAGAGTAAGGATTCATTTACTAAATCCAATTAAGAAATAGAAAATCCCTAACAGAAAACTAACAATTCTTAATTACCCATGAGCTCAACAAAGAATGAAACTTCACTACAAGATTTCAAAATTTTATTACAAAATGAGCAAGCAATTTTTGGTTTTAAGAGAGAAATAATCCAAAACAAACTATCTCATCTTCATGTTTCCAATAGAGGAGACAATGTTTCAAACAAAACAGTCAACCCAAGATGTGGGTTTCCTCAAAACAGAGGGGAAAATACTATCCCACATTAAACGCCAGTGCCTTCTCAGAAAAGACGAAACAAATCCACAAGAGGAGTTCCAATTCCATTGTCTTAAGAAAACGTTTCCAGTTAAATCTCCAAAATATATTTAAACAACTCGATTAAACTACTCTCCCAGATTTCCTTTGAGTAAGTAGTTCGAATTAATAGAGTTATGAGCTTTAAACTTTTTAAGAAATTAAAAACCCAACTCAAATACCAAAACCAAATCAAACATGTCGATAATACTACCAGTTTAGAACTCGAAAGTACAAAATCCAAGCACAATGTCAAACACAAGCTTCTCACAAAGGTTCAGGACTACTCAAGTAAATATTCATAGGTTCGGGAAACAACAAGTTCCCATTCTAGTTTATATCTTTAACAAAGAAAACTCAAAAATACCAAAACAGAACCAACACATCATTCCAGCTACAAATTCCAAACACTAAGTTCCAATTTACATGTACAATTGTCGAAATCACAAAGTCTCAAATATGAGCTCAGATATGCATAAGTATCTTAATACAAGGCAGTATATAATACAAATATCCATTAACAATTCATAACAACATGGAGCTTCCATTACCGGTTTATATTCAAAATAAGGAGTCCTATTTCCAACAAGAGTTTAGAACCAAACAAGTAACAAAAATGAGTGCGGTGAAAAACATGAACTTCCATTAATAGTCCAGAATATCACAAGAATAAAACATGAGTACAGAGCCACATACGGACTTCAACAAATAGTCCCGAGTTACCCAAGGTTCCAAACACGGGTTTAGAGCATCAAGAATTATCCAGTACCAGTTCTTATCAAAATACGAACCCAATACAAGTTCCAAACCAAACACTAGCTCAAATACAAGCTCAAGCTTAAACAAAACACGAGTTCTAATGCAAGATCAAATGGAACTCAAGGTTCCCAAAAACTCATAACCATATAAATAGCAACGAAGGTCAGTTAAAACACAACACTTTGAATACCGGTTCCAGAAATGACAAGTAGAGCTACAGAAACAAGTTTCCCATGAATGATTCAAAATTTAACCCACACAAAGAAAGTTTCCAAACTTAATGTTATTTTTCTAAGGATTTCATATCCAAATTTCCAGAGATTTATAAAACCCAGCAAGAAAATAACCAGATAAAACATGCAAGCCAAGAATCTCAAAAGAGCAGACTTGTTTTAATGAAACATTTAGAAGAAAGCAAGAGATCTTAAAGATTAGAGCCTATCATGCCTGATAGCACTTTTTCCAAATCAAAGGAGACTTCCAGATGAGCTTCCAACTCCTTTTCTTCTCCATGAAAGATCAACAAACAAACAACTTTCCTTAGAATGCCTCATATACCTTCCCATGATCGAAAATAGACCAGGTGAGTTAAAAATAGCAAAGAAGTGCAAGTCAAACTACTGGTTCGAAGAACCAGTTTTCTCCATGCAGAGAAAAATATGGAAAGCATGCAAAAACCAACAACCTCCCACAAACCCGCCTTCCAAGTTTCCTAGACGGTTTGTGAACAAAAACCGAGACCAATAAATTCCATTAATTCCAATTTTCCTGCTTAACTTTCCTTGCCACTACCTCCCAAGTCACAGCGAATTCCAATTCACATTTAACATGCAATTCCATCTTTAGTGAAACTTCCACATAAGCCTCCACCAAGTCAACTAGCCCCTGCCAAAACTGGTAGTACTTTATGCCTTAAAAACCTTATCAACAACTTAAATGCCATTGGAACCATCGCCTTTGATGCATCGACCCATTAGGTTCCCATTAAAATAGCTTAGGATAGATCCTTAAACTTAGGTTAGTTTAGAATTAATCACCTTAGGCCTTACACATTACCTTAGGTAGTTTCCACATAGGTTAGATTAATTCACAACATAATAGTTTTAGGCGGGTTTTTAGGTTAAATTTAAATAGCCTAGTAACCTTTGCATACTCCCTTAGCACAAGGATTAGGTTATAAATAAAATCAATTAAGTAACATAGCTAGGTAATATATGTATATTCTTACCTAGCTTAGGATTCTGTAGGATAATCTAGTAGTTTTAGGATTTTGAATCCTTCCAATGTCATGAACAGGATGCATTTCATTTACGTCAGCAATGTCCTGCCATGATCGATCTCCAAAGACCCAAGCACAACATACAACTAAATGGAAACACATTCACACAAAATCTAAGAACTTGTAACAAAAATTTTAGTCTGATATGTCCCTCAATTATGGAATGTCAATTTACCATTCTTTCAACTGAGGAGGTTTAAAACATTCCTTGGATCACTAAAATTGATCCAAGGATGAGTCAGATAAGGAGATAAGTTTGCAACTCTTAAACCAGATTGCAATTCACCTACAAGAAGTGAAAAATGGGTTCAAGGAAGCCATTCCATTTTAGTCTAGTGATCTTAAGAATAGAAAAGATTTATCCATATCAAGCATGATCTCCAACAACCAAAAGAACACATCTTTAGAAGAAGATCACATGTCAACACTTGAAATGCAAAAGAGGAATATAAAAATTGTCGAGGGTGTTACAAGAAGGTTGGATTCCTCTTCCTAATCCTAATACTAAACTACTCCTAGAAAGGTAAATGCAATTATCCTAACACTAACCTAGACTTTCTAAGGGACCATGGAAGAAAGAGATGCATAAAATGAAATTTGTAAACAAAGGGGTTGATAGCACCAAGAAAAGGGGCGAGATACTCTGTTAAGGGAGAAACATGGAAAAAGGGATGAGGGAGGTCAAACAAATGTGACATAGACCTTAATCCTAATCTGCCATCAAAACTCCATGGAACACAACATCATAAACCTACAAGTGAAACAACATGCACAAAATACAACAATAATAATGGACAAGAAAGAAAATATAATAAAATTGAGCTAGGGTTGAAGGAACACCACAAAACACAAGTTTTATTGCTTCAAAGTATGCATAGATCATTACATTTGGTGAACAAAATCATAATTACATTGCTAGGCCCAAGATAAGGCTCACAGCTCAAATGGAGTTGAGGGAAAAATTTGCAAGAGTTTCCCCAGCTCCCAGAATGTCTCTCTTTAAAAATGAGGGGGTCGAATACATTATATAAAAAAATTGTCTCACCTATCAAAAGCCCTCGTTAATTACCTATATGGAGGTATGGGTATCCATATCAAGATGTTTCCCAATGGTATTTTTATCAAAAATACATGAGCACCATGCTTCATTAAAATGGTTGTTGAGCTACCTTGTACGATGTCATTAATGCCCAATTCATACATGACATTCCTTGCTAATGCCCGACAAGAACAAAAGAATTGGCCATCGACATAGAAATTAATCTTTGACGCATGATAGAAAGAATGTTGACATGCGGCAGGAGGAATTTTGATGTGTGACATGGAGGGACGATGATGTATGATAGGGAGGGATGTTGACGCATGACGAGGAGGGATGTTAATGCACAACAGGAGGGAACACTGATGTGTGATAGGGAGGGATATTCATGCGCAATAGGAAGGGATGGTGACACATGAAAAAAAAAGGGACACCGACAAACAATAGGGGAAACATTGACGTGTGTAATGAAAGGGTGTTGACGCATGGTTGACATGTGACAACAAGGAGGTGATGCATGACAATGAGGGTGGTGAAACTCAATAGTAGGCGGTGGTTGATGCACGATGTGAGATGATTCCAAACTTTCATCATTTTTTCCATCTCACCATGAAACTTGACCTTCCGAAAACTCATATATTCTCAATTCTAACTTGTAAGCCATCATGAGTTGTCTTTCTCTTTGATATCCCGGGGCTGAATTTGATGGCCTCCCACACGTCCCAGAATTTAAATGGCTAAGTCCATTTATAATGAGTTATCCAAATTAACTTGGGGGTGAATTTGGGATAACAATTGGTGACCTCTTGGGGACATCTACCTACTAGATGTGTGACTAGTTTCCTTGAAGCATCCATTGGGCATGGAGTCAAGCCTAACCTTGAAGAAACTAATCTTTCCATTTGAAAACATGCCCCTAGGATTTTATGAACTTAGCATTTGGGATGAAATTTACTTAGCCTACTCTTAAATCTAATTTCAGGGACTTTAGATAAAACATGTAAACTATCCCCAAAACTGAAAATCTGATCAAGGCAAAGGTGCAAAGAACTTTGAGCTGCAAATTTGATCTATTGGGGCTGAATGTATGCACTATGAAAATACCCTTAAAATATGATTTCTAGCATGAGCAACATTTTGTTGATTCTAATGAATGGATTGTGCATGAACAACCACACGCCATAACACACACTATGTACAAAACTTAAAATCATACACACCCCAAGTGGGATATGTATAGTGTGTGAAAGAATGTATTCTTACGAAAGCAAACCTACTTACTCTATGCTAACCGGAAGCAAGGAACTCAAAAAAATCCTGCGCAGTCGGCAGGAGAAGTAACTTCCCTTTCTAAAAATAGGCAGCCATGTATATGATTTGGCACTTAACATGGTTATTATTATGAGTGAAAAAGCGTGACAATAGGTCGATCCTCCACCCAAATCACCAAATTACCAACATCAATCAAAATTACCTCCTCAAGATGATTGTCATTAGACTCCTAGAGATTTTAATGGTGACCCTTAGTGCTTTGATACTCATATTCATGCCTTAAAATGGACATGACTAGTTTTGGCTTCTCCCTTGACTCCAATGAAGCTAAGTACCGATTGGGAATGGTCGATCGATGGATGTTCCAACACTCTCTGAATCCCTACTTCACAATGAAGTCACCTGTCGACCTTCCTAGAAGAATTGGTTTTACGTGGGATGATTTTTCCTTCGTTTCTCATCTACCGACAACTGAAATTCCTCCTTGATGACTGATATGCAATGTGTGTCATAATTATTCCCTTCCTCCTCCTGTGAAGAACATGAAATATTTGGATCCTCTAACCTTGGTTTCATAGGGTTGTTATGAAGTGCGAGGCTATTGTAATTGAATTTTCTCCCCATGGAAATGAGACCTTGTTCTGGAAGGTAGATGATGGAGGAGTAAATGATATGATCTCCATGGGCTCCTCTCCATTGAGCAATATTCCAAGTCGGATAGATATTTTTCATCCTTGTTGTCCTACTGCATTGGCTCGGCCTCCTCCATGGTGTCCTCAAAATCTGTAATTTGAGCACCATGGTTCCCCTCATCTTCAAACATGGAGTTTGAAATCTCAAACTCTTCTTTGAAATTAGAGCTATAAGGGGATGAAATGGGAGGAATAACTGAAGGTTCTTCTGTGGCATGTTTTGTACTTGAATCCTCTTGAACTATATGGTTCTCCTTTATAGCTAGAATGTGCTCCTCTTCTTTTGGATTTGGAGAAACTACTTCTTCCCTCACTAGTACTATAGCCAGTGATGTGTCAATAAATTTTGAAAATAGGATGCCCTCATGGATATTAAATTCTGAGGACATGGATCGTTGATCATCTTCTTCATGTTTCTCTTCTTACTTTGTAGCACCAAATTTTGTCGTTATTACTTAAACCATAACCTCATTCAAAGGCTTAACCATCAAGGGGATCTTCTTTTTATTTCAAACATGATAGCCCAACTCTTCATATTTTTCTATCATTTCTTCTCTGTTGGGTTCCTCTTTTCTTTGTTTTTCTTCTTGACTGGTCTTTTGGGTCACTTCCCAACATGGGCTTGGGAATGCATGAGGAGGGGTGGTTTGGATCACAACTAGTGCTTGCATTGCTTGAGGTGGTGGGAGGGAAGGTATTTCATTTTGTTCTTGTGGAGGGGAATTGGGTTTGGAAGGGAGAAGGGTAGAGAAATTAAGATGGGATGGGAGACTAGAAGATGGAGAAAAGGATTCCACAATAGAAGCAGTGGATGGGAAGCTTGGAAATTGAAGCTCAAGTTGAGATGGTGTTTCTTGGGGAATGGAGAGAAAATTACTAGATGATGGTGTAGGACTTACTGTTGACGAGGTTTCCTAACACCAAGTTTGTAGGCCTCTATCTCCTCGGTCCACTATGCAAGCTAGGGTAGTATCTCAACCATGAAATCAAGCTTCATTGTAGGCTGAAATGTCTTGGCATAGGGCCGACCCATGGAAAATGTTCCCTATAGCCAATTTTGAATGCTTTCATCTGAGTTATTTCCCTTGAATGCACCATGTTTACCTCCATTTTTGAATCTTCTCCTGCAAATCAGCATTCTCCATGTAATTGATGTCACTACATGCATATCCCTTCTCTCAATAGGTTCCATAGTCGGAACTGATCTTGGTACTGCTCATAGGGGTAGGCATAGTGATTAATGATTTTCTCATAATGCTGATCTAGAGGAGTTGAGAAATACATTGGAGGTGGACTGCATTGTTGCTGCAAGTGTGAATTCCATGTGGGGAATGAAGTCATGATTGCACAACTTCATGGAATGGAATAAAATGAGAGGGATGGAAAGAAAATGGATGGAATTGGATGGAGAGGAAGGTCTGTAACTCAGAGAGTGGGTTGTTTAACCGAGAAGGATTCTCTAGATGTGCTTGAAAGTTCCTCCAAAGGCTGAAATATTCACCAAGAGCACATTAAACTTGATGAAGTGAAGTGGTAATGTGTTTCGGACACTGTCCCCACTGGGAGTGCCAAAACTGTTATGTCAAAATTACAAAGCACCCCCGATTTATTTTGTGTGTGGGGGAAATCGGTGCAATTTTTCTAACATGGGTCCATCTCTCAAGTTGTGGGACTTGAAAACCTAAGATGGACCTCTGGAGAAGGTTGACTTCTTATACCTAATCCTAATGTTAAACTACTCCTAGAAAGGGAAATGCAACTATCCTAATACTAACCTAGACTTTTTAAGGGACCAGGGAAAAAAGAAATGCATAAAATGAAATTCCTAAACTAGCGGGTGATAGCACAAAGAAAAGAGGTGAGATACTTTGTTGAGGGAGGATTAAATAGGGGAAAAGGGGCTGAGGGAGGCCAAACAAATGTGACATAGACCCAGATCCTAATCTGTCATCAAAACTCCATGGACCACAACATCATAAACCTACAAGTGAAAGAACATGCACAAAATACAACAATAATAATGGAGAGGAAAGAAAATATAATAAATTTGAGCTAGGAATAAAGGAACACCAAAAAACACAATTTGTATTGCTTCAAAGTATGCATAGACCATTACATTTGGTACATAAAGGCATAATTACATTGCTCAAATGGAGTTGAGGGAAAATTTTGTAAGAGTTTCCCTAGCTCCCAGAATGTCTCTCTTTAAAAATGAGGGGGTCGAATACATTATATATAAAATTTGTCTCACCTACTAACATCCCTCATTAATTTCATGTACGGAGGTATGGGTAGCCATACCGGTCCACTTTCCAATGGTACTTTTCTATTAGAAAAGACATGGGCACCATGCTTCATTAAACTAGTTATTGAGCTACCTTGTATATTGTCATTAATGTCTGGTCCATACCTGACATTCCTTGTTGATGCTCGACAAGAATAGAAGAATTCACCACCTACAAGGAAAGTGATGCTAACGTGTAATGGAAGGAATGTTGATGTGCGGCACGGTGAGCGATGTTGACGTGTAATAGTGAGGGACACGATGCGCAACAGGAGGGACATTAATGCATGACAAGGAGGGATGCTAACATATGACATGGAGGGAACAACGATGCGCAATAGGGAGGGATGATGATGCATGAAATGAAGGGAAAGATGGTGCGTGATAGTAAAGGGATGTTGATGCACAACATGGGGAAATATTGACATGTGATTGTAAAGGGTGTTGATGCATGGTTGATGCCACGACAATGGCGAGGTGACGCGTGACAATGATGGAGGAGACGTGAAACAATAGGTAGTGGTTAATGCATGGTTTACATGCAACATGAGATGACTCTAAGCCTTCACCACGAGTCAAAAACTCATATATTCTCAATTCTGACTTGTAAGCCATCATGAGTTGTCTTTCTCTTTGATATATCGGGGCTGAAATTGACAAATTTCTTGTACATCCTAGAATTTAAATGGCTAAGTCCATTTATAATGAGTTATCCAAATTAATCTGGTGGTGAATTTGGGATAACATTTACTTACCACATGATGAAGAGATTTTAGGTATATATAAGCTTAATTCTTGACGACCAAATTCGAGATCTGAAACCAGCCGGAAAGTCTTGCAAAATGGCGTTTCTTGTTGGGTTAATCCTTGAGTTGGCTCTTGGTGGTAAATTTTAATGAAATAATACATCATAATCTTCATTTTGATATATTACTTGGGTCATGAGGATAAGCTGAAGTAATCAAGTTAGATGGTTTTTCAAGGCTATTTTGTAGAATATTATTTAGGCACACCTATGAGCCTAAATAAGTATTTTGGCTAATGTGGTGAGTTTCCAAGCATACAAGAACATTATTTGACTTGGTGGGACCATGCACCATGTTAATACAAATATTATATACTTTTGGACAAGTTTTAAGATCTAGAAGACAAAATAATGAGTGATTTGAAGAGTCATGACAAGTGGAAGGTCAAAGGTCATGCCTAAGAGGTATATCTATTCATGTAATCTCATTTATGAGATTAATTTTGAAAAACCCTTTCTCTTCATTTTAAGAAAAAATTTCTGCGAATCAAAACCCCTTGTGAATATCTCAAAACCCCTAGAAGTCTCTTCTAGGTTTGTAGCTGGTTGGAGTTTCATGAGGAGGATGTGAATGAAGCAAAATTGGTGATATCTTTTTTGGCTGTAATCTGATTTGATGAGTTGTAATCTGATTTTTATTCCAATAAATAAGTTTTCTTGTGTTCTTTATATATATGCATCTCTTGATGATTTTTATTTGATTATAATCCAGCATTAATGTATAAAAGTATATGTTTGATGTTTTGAAATAGAAAAGTGAAAAGATTTATTAAAGGACTGAATAACCCTCCCCCTCTCAGTCCCTTTTCAATTCCAACATATCTCTCCATGGAAAGAAATTTCCAAAAAATAATGTAGGCGTTTACACCACCTCTTTTCCTCCATGAAGATTGCGAAGTGGGATCACTCTTTGACATCTATTCTTGTCTTTTTCGTAGCATGCTTACTTGTAACCACCATTTTCCTCACTGTGATGTACTTCAAACTTTTTAAACCATGGAAATATAATGCATTGAATGTACTCCAAGCATGGATTTCCTTCAACAATCTAAGGAGGAAAAAATTCTTTCTTTATCTTCACATTCACTTCTACCTGCAAAAATAATTATGTTATAAATTCATTAGAAACTGTACAATAATACTAACTCACTTTTATTAATGTTGAGGAAAAGTTTGAATCTACCTCTCCATAACAAGAATTTGCCAAAAAATAATGTAGGGTTTTACACCACCTCTTTTTCCTCCATTAATATTGCAGAATCGGGATCACTCTTTGACATATTTTCTTGTCCTTGTTGTAGTCCAGACAACATGTCTATAATATTTAATATAAAGGAAAAACATGATGTAATGTGAGACTAGATATAAATGACATGAAGTTAGATATTAAAAACATCAATATATGGGGATATTTTTAATTCCTACATCTTTCATCGATCTCCTCATCATGTGAAACTATTCCCACCTACCCCCTTTTACATAGATGTTTGACAGTCATAAAAGAACATAAGTGACATCATTTTGATAATCCAACTCAAAAAGAAGAGTTTCTGTAAATAGTGCTAATGATAGAGATGACATTATATGATAGGAAGAGAAGCATTTAAAATCATCAAGATTCAAAATGTGCAATATAAATAAGATAATATGAAAAATCAATAATTATTTAATATTAATCAAAATATGTCATGTTTATTACACAAAATAAAAATTCATACAATGAAATTTGTAATAAGTAGATGACATTATTTCTCTTCTTAAGGACTTCAGTCTCACTTACTTAGCCTTTTGTTAAATGAAATTATTTTTCCTTTCATAATATTTTCATAGTGTTAATATGTAAATGGTAGTAATATTGAGATGATTACTTTGTTCCTTTATCTACGAGTACTTTTGAGCAACCAGACTTATAGACTTCTAAAAGAATCATATTGTACCTCTTATCTTGTCACTAGGTTTTCATGACAACTTTCTTAATGATACATTACTTTTCTTTATTTCTTAAGATCCTCATAGACCTTGATCATGGCTTGGTCTCAACAAAGTTTCATGATAGTGACTGAATCTCCTTAAAACCTTGAAACTCTGTCCTTTGTTGCTAGTCTTCTAGATCATGCCTTCATATTGCAGATAATTTCCTGTAGATATTCATCAACATGTCTCTAAACATTGTGTTCTTTCCTAGATGGTGATCAAACCCTGAACTGTCATTATGATACTGGATTCAACCTTGTCAACTTGATTACTAGCCACATGATATGCTTCTTGATTAGTTTTGATTGTGCCAATCAACTTGCAGTCTTGCACTGTTACTATCATAGTTACTTTATGATAATATCCTTCAAGTTTCTTGAACACATTCTCCAAGTAGGAACACAACAGTATACAAATAATACCCTTATCATGATTGTATCATATGTGAAACATCCGATCAACGCATTCAAGATTATCTCAAGAATAATGATACTTTAGCTAGATTTGACACATTGACATTTCATTATCAAGGCAAAGAACCTTGCATACATTCTCAACCTTGAATTCACAGTCTCATACCACAATGATTCATAGATGGAAGATCATATATTTTGTCTCAGCTCCTTTTAAATGATGAACACTCTTGGTAATTGGATATTCTTATGACATACCTCATACCTCTGATGAATCAATAATCTCTTCATGAGCATATGCACACCTTATTTTTCTTGATGACAATATTTAGAACCTCTATACATTATGATAGAGCTCGGTCATCAAGACTCCATTAATCAACTAAATACAAATCATACCTTAGATGAATCAATGAAATGAGAGTCCTTTGTGTGCGATATATACTATACTTTGATTTCAAAATGATCACAAACCTTGAGATCACTTATTTCATGTTTGATTAGCTACAACAGATACTTCTTATCATTAGAGTGTCTTTGGTTGCTCAACAAATCATCTAAGTTTTTTGTTCTCTTCTCAAACCTTTGATACATCTTTAGTTTAATTGATGTATGCTATAATTATGAATGTAGTAATATTCTTATTCCTTTCCAATAAGTTATATGAGAGAGAGCTAAAACTATCACCTCATCCTTTCACTTTGTTCTATATCAATTTTTTCTTTCAAAATGAAAAGAGTTGAACCTTTTGATTTTTATACTAAAACGTGTAGATTAGACCATGACAGGACATGTCCATTGAAGGTGAATAAATGGTAGGCAATCCTTATCTAATTTGATGTAACATGTCAATCAAGCAACCATGAAAATTTGTGGAAAACATTTTGTAATTTCTTCTTATATTAATGTAGCACTCTTGAAAAATGTAGTACATGTTAAGTGACACAATATTATATAGACCATGTCAAAAATCACTTGAAAATAATTCAAATATCTTTGAAGAATTCCATTGGGATTAGTTACATTTTGTTCTCCTTAAATTTCTTAATTTTACATCTAAACTTCTTCTAGGTTTCCATGATGACTCTTCTTTTAAATTATTATTTTGTTTTTTTCTATTTCTTGTAAGATGCAATGTTGATTGTTTTTTCTTCAATTCTACAAGATTCATTGATTCAAGAAAATGGCAACTAAAAAGGGAAGCTCAGCCTCAAGCAAAAATATATTCCAACCCCTCCTGGTAGTGGTACTAGCATTTGAAAAATAACATCTTATTTTGAGAAACCATCTAAGGAAACCCATCCTTCTCCAATAGAGAACCATCATAATCAAGGGATAATTATTACATTCAAAATGAAACTCGGAATGAGAATGTGTTCATTTTTTTTCCTGATGTTTTCAATGACGAAAACAATGAAATGCCTCCCCTTGAAAACATTCCATTGAATGATGTTGAGTTTGACATTGTACCACCTACCCAATTGAATAAAGATGACATTGCATCACCTACCCACATGAATTTTGGAGGTGAAACTTTTGGTATTCAATGAAATTTAAATTCCACTAAGGAAAATACTCGGCGGACACCTATTTCTGGAAGAAAGAGAAAGAAAAGAAAATGGGACTTGGGAAAGAGTTTCAGGTTAGAGTGGGTTTCTAATTTTCCATTTATCGACCTGTTGAAAATGTGAATAAATATAAACCTCCCAAATAATGAAAATGTACAATTTGTAGTTGGAAATGTGGTAGGGACAAGATAATGCAACTTAAGTTGGACACTATTGAGAAGCATCTAGGAAAGATATATGAAAAGATAATTGTAGATGACATTGAGAAGAATGTTTCCATGTGGAAAACTACTGAGATGATTTTTACATATTAGGTATGAAAAATAATTTTAAGAGAACAATAGAAATGAAATAATATTTACAGGTGAATGGGGAACAATTACCTCTCAATTCAACAAGATCATTCAAAAAAGTCTTTTAGGTAAAACAGTTCAGCTAGCTACTTTTTCACATTCTTAAAAAGAGGTTGTCCTATAATAGATTTTCCTAAACAAAAGAAGATGTTGTATTTTCTTGGTTTCCCATACTTTCCTCATTCTCAATTTTCAGAAATTAGTTGTTGGGATTGGTAAAAATTCTTAGCTATGGTTGAGAAAGAAGACTTGAAAGAGAAACTGCCGACATCCCGAAGATACATATCTTTATCTATTGATGAGGTTATAACAATAGATAATACTACTTGTGTCTATATGCATGTGTATACTATTGAGAATTATGTGAGACAACCTCACTTACTTTCCATTCACAAGATGAGAGAGAAATCCAATGCTGAAAACCTTTGTGAGTTGGTGATAAAAAGTTTGAAGGAGATCAATGACATGGATGATGTTGCAATTGCATCAAATCTGGTATGTGTTGGGAAGATGGGGCATTTGTAATGCAAGGTCATTGTAATGGCTTGTGTGTAAGAATCCAAACATCTCATTTCCCTTATATGATTTTCATTCATTGTATGGCTCATAGAATGAACCTAGCTTACAAAATAGTTGGAAAATTTAAACATGTAGCAAAAGTTGAAGACCTTGTTCGAGAGGTGCATGCTTATTTCTGTCGTAGTCATAAAAGCTTCATAGAATTCCAAATATTTTCAGTAGGACTAATAAATGGGTGTAAACTATTAAAATATATCGACACCAGGTGGATCTCATTGTATCAACCGGTTCGTAGGGTGTACGAAGAGTATCAATCCTTATTTAGAGTGATGTGGCAGAATCACATGGAAGTGGAAAAGACCCAGGATTGGATACATCGTTTGACTGATATAGAGTCATTTATGATGTTGTGTGGTATCCTTCCAATGTTGGAAGAAATTCATAGTTTAATTAAACAAGCACAAGAAATAATTATCTATATTGTTGATTTTTCTAGTTGGAGGAAACGAGTTTGTTTGGCAATATAATATTTGTTTATCAATGAAACTACTTTTACAAGTCCAAAGTTTGATGGTTGGAATGATTTAATAAAGATTGGAAATACAAGTATATTTTTAAATCTCAACTTTTTGGGGAAATATTGCTTCGGGACGTGGACATGAGATATCGATGTACATGTTTAAAGTAGGAGCCAAGATAGGTTGAGAAGGTAAATGTCATAGGGTCGTTGTTTGATAACATTGTATCATCAACAAAGGAAAGGTTAATAGAAATTATAGTGTCCCTACTAGAAGAAATAAGGGAATGATTTATAAGGGATGATTTACTTGAAGAAATGGTCGTATTAAAACTCACATTTTGGAATCTTGTCCAAAATGAAAGATATATGCAGGAAGACTACTTCAAGAGGTTAAATACATTGATTCAACATTTTGTAAGCTTGTTGATATCAATGGAATGAATATTCTAGGTATTTTAAGAAAGGATATTTTTATTGATTAATCTCATGAATTCACCTCTACAATGAGTCATCAATTCAAATGTTTGGATAATCCCTTAGAGTGTGGAGTAATAACCCAGGATATGGAAAAAAATTGGGTTAAGTACTATTTTAGAGAAAACCATGTCTGATTTTTTTCATTGGCTGATATATGTTAAGTAATTATTTTGGGTTTAGTTGAAGTTGATATAATTTTCAATGCCTTGGCCTTTATAAAGTCAAAATTATGAAACAAGCTTGACAAAAAATTGGAAAATTGTTTGAGAATTCACACATCACAACATGAAGTGGATAACTTTCCCTATGATAGGGCTCTGGTAGTATGGAATTCAATTAATGAAAGGAGAGGGGCTGAAAACAATGGAACAAATACAATAGATGAACCTATTGAAGTAGTTGACTATCAATGAAGAGAGATTCGGTCTCAAACATCCGATGAATCAAGTGATAAAGATGATCCGGGTCCATCAAAATGGAAGCTTTCTTTTGTGGATATCCCATGATATAGATGTTTATATAATAAGTAATGTAGTCACTTTTTCTAACCTTTTTAATTCCTAGGCATGTTGACATATCACCCATCCTAAATTGGGTGCTCAACCAAGCGCGAAAATACATCCTATAACAAGAATAAAGAAACTAGACCCAAGCATAGATGAACCATATTATGACTATGAACATCAAAAACAACATGTAGGAATCATATCTAAACCATGAACACAATAAAGAACACAAACATTGAGATCCATAAGCACTGATATTCAAAACAAACACCATTGTATTAATCCACCATTATTTAAGTAGTAGCCAAATACATCATAAGAATCATAATCAGACCAGATACATCAACATAACAACATTCTAACCCTATAATGACTCTGCTCAAGAAGTTCCAACAACATTCTCTCACATTCTCTCTCTCTTACTCTCTCTCTTCTTTTTTCATGAAAATCAATACATATCATGGAGAAGGGTGGGGAATTTCCCTCCACCACCTATTCATCACTCAAGAGTAGGTTACATGCCAAATGTCATCATGCCCCACCATACTCAAGTACCCTAAGCATGAAATCTTTCTCCTAATGATAACTAAACCATAACTAACTCTACTTTACAACTCTTAATCCTAGCATAATGATCATATCCTAAAGTAGGATTTTCTTGGGTTGTAAGTCTCCATGCTTTAACCTTATCCATAATCAATTAGCCATCTCCATGTGTTCTTCATTGCAACTCTAACTATGGCCCAAAATGCGGCTAAGTCCCAAAGCCTTGTTCTTCCTAGGTGCAAAACCTCACGCTCTCCTCTGAAGATACTTTTGTGTGAGCCTTTGTGCCTTTTTTTCACATGACAAAACCCTTCACGCCTCAGGTACTTAGTCTTTTAGGGGCTCAACATTACCCCACACTAGTTTTATTTCCATCCTCAAATTCTTCTGTGCTTTACGTACAAAATTCCATTGATCTAAAAACTGCTAAGGAAAAAATGTTGTATTTTGCAACAGTCTAAATTGTTAACTGGAGGAGTTCAAGGAACTCTACATCTATCTCCCCTTTAACTTCTTCCATGCCTCCAGTTCAGCCATTTTTTTTCTAGCGCTTCCTCCACTATGTTGGGTACCTGTTCTAGTGTAATTTATTCAACCTTCCCTTGAGCTCTTCTATGACCACCACCACTCCATGAAAAATCCTCAAACTCATCCATACGTTCTATGATAGAATCTCGAGCTCACCAATCCAAAATTCCATCTTCTCACACTTGGTCTTTATCTTATCCTTCTACGTTATTGTGTGTCGATTATCAATCAGCATGCTTGATCTTATTTTTCAAGACCTTCTCCTGTAAGGCCTTTAGATGGCCTCTTCATCTATGACTCACATGCATCAATAATGGGCTCACATTTTCAATAACTATTAAACCCCTATCTGCTAATATGTTTTCCTCCTTGAGTTGGGTGAGAAATTCCTCCAACTCAAGTAATCCATGGGCTTGAATTCAACAACAATCTTGTTATTTTCCTTCTCCTTCATGAGCTCCTCTATTATGGGTCCTGCATCCATCCTTGATGTTGACCAAACAACATCCCCACCAAGTCTTCCAAATATTCCATCTCATCATTATAGTCCATCTTGGCTTGGCTCACCAATGTCGGACATTGTTCCAAGACTTTCTTAACCAAGGTGAACCAACTCAATCATATGCTTCTTTTGTCTACACATTTTCCCTTCAAACCATTACACATATTTCTATTTCCTTTTCCTTCCCCTTTTGATCTATGACCAAGGTCCAAATAGTCACCCCTATGTCCAAGCTCCACCTTATGACTTTCGAGGACATCTTTTGTAATGTGCATCATGCCTTCTCATCTATAAGGTGGCTTGGATCCACCACTTTATAAGTCACCCCTTTCCTTTTCTTCAAATGGATGGTCTTGATCACATGATCATTGACCTCAAACTTGGGCTCCTCTACATGATAATGCATATTCCAACTTATCATTTTCTTGGTCCTCATTATGCCCCCATCTTGGTCTAAGAGATCCCAAGCATGTAACTTTTCTAGGGAAAGGGTGCTCTAGAATCATGTGTACACACCTTCATGGGATTATCCATGAAGTCCATATGAGGGGACCTAGGCATCCACCTCTTCCTCTCCACCTTGCACTTTGAGTGTTGCTTCCTCGGGGTGCTTGATCCTACAACAAACCCTTTATCCTCCTTAATAACAAAGGAGTCTCCTTTATTCTTCTCTTCTAGTTTGTGGGGGTTGGATGGAGGTGAATTTCTCTCACAGACTCTTCACAGTTCCTCCATTATAGGGCATCTTTACCTTCACATACACATCATCATCTATTTCCTACTGGCTTCTCTCATCCCTTCTCTTCTCCTCCTCCTCGAGCTCTACCTCAAGTTCCTCTCTGAATGTGGTGTGATCATCTTCTCGATCCTATCTCTATCACAAACTAGAGACATCATGTACCTTAGGATTTTTCTTCTCCATCTCTTCTTCTTTTCAAGTTGTTTAACTTCTTTGCACTCTAGTTGTGAAGCCTCGATGCTGCCCTATTGTGATGTACCTATGCCCCACTACTACTCTAGTGTGAAATAATACTTCCTTTTCTTAGAAGTGTCCAATTTCCCCTCACTTCCTTCTTCTTCTTCCTCTCCTTCTTCTTCCTGGACCACTTCATAGGTGGGATCAAACCTCTCTTGGCCTTGGAAAGGTGGAGTTCTATAACCTCCACTTCAACTCCCCCTTGCATCTTAGGGTGTAGCTACATGAACACTCGGTGGATGAAGCCCTTAATAGTGACATTGATCTACGGCTGTAGATCTAGGAAGTCTTTCTCCAAGACTTTGACATACATGTTGCCTCACCTCATCATACTTTTAGGTCATGCAAAGAAGGGTGTGAACATCAAATTCCACTTTTTAGCATCAATGGTCAACTTTTGTGCATCTTTCAGCCGATTGATGGCACACTTCATATATTTTAGCAGTGAATGCAAATGAAATTTTACACACCACGGCCCCATTTCTCCATTGGCCATTTTAAATTTTTCACCAAGTGAAGTGTTGCATAACTACAAAAACTTCACTTGGTCCCCTACAACTTCTGGAAACTCAGGAAGAATACACCACTCATTCTCAAAGGCCTCACATGCAGTCTCTCATACCATTTGTTCATTCGGGTCTTATAGGAATTCATGATGGAGCCATCACAAGTGAACTACAAAAATTACACTACAGGAGATGAGTGTGTCTAGTGGGTAAACCCACACATTCCCATCTAGGTCCATCGGGGATGCCAATTTCCCAAAATATGATTAATAATAGGATGGACCCCCACATGATCTTTTCTCCATCTTTCATTTTTCACTTTGCTTCCTCAATGATACTCTTCGCAATGAATTACATGAAGTTATAGTGTGCTTATTTTGATACTCTATACATAATGTACATGTATCTTCTATTTATCTCCATCCACCATTCTGATGTGCCCAATTTGTAGCTGATAAGTTGGGAAGTGACCCTTAATGTCTAGGATCATCTAGATCTGCAATGACTTGAGCCCTTCCCCCTTATCATAATTCAACTACTTTACCAATTCTTCAATTTTCACATTGGCACATAGGTCAAGTGCCATATCCTCACTAATGTTTCATAGGCTGTCACTCTCCTTATCAACTAGCCCATAATTCATCATTCTTCTCCCCATAAAGTAGAAAAAAATCCTCATGCACCCACGACATTAACCACCGAAGAGAGGGGTGGGTTTAGCAAAGAAGGGAAGCTCCCATAGCTACAAAACTCTAGTTTTATGTAACTCTTGTTGCACCAAGTTGTCAACCTTAGGGTTTCCAGCTCATCTAACCCTAGGATGTCTTTAACTAGATCCACCCACATCAAATTTTCATGTTCTTTTGTTTATGGTTTGAACTCACTAATTTTTCACACCTATATAGCTTTGAAACTCCACTTCTCTACTTTGATCACACCTAGGGGTACTACATTTCCGAGTATATCTCTATGGGTTCCTCCTTCTCCACCACCGGTCTCTTGGTTCATGCCTTTCTTGGTGCCATTTTTGTTCCTTCACTTCATGCCCTAGGTGTTCAACTTCTCCTTGTCTTCCCAGCTCTCCGAATTTGATATAGCTTCACTCTTACAACCCCTACGCTACCTCACTATTTACTCCACTTGCCACTCTACAAGGTCTCATCACAGTTTACAAAAATTCCACTAGGTTCATAAAAGTACTTCACTTCTTTATCACACCCTCATCACACTTCAATCACTTGAGCACAAAAAAATTTTTTTGAAGGAAAGTAGTTAAAATGACTACCCTCACCCCCTATTTATACTTTTCCATGACCTCAACATCCTTTTAACCCATGTGTCTTAACGTTACTTTTTAACAAAGTACTTTTTCCACTTAAGTAAACTTCCATGACCCCTCACTCATGCATACAGTTGTAACCTTCTGCATGCTAACACTACTTCACTACCACAAACCTCCTCCACATGCCTCACTATGCCAAAGTACTTAACCTCTATGTATTATCCACTAAGTAATTTCCCATGTCACCACCTACCTCACATTACACTATGCATGATGTTTTTTCTCTCATGGTCTTCAATCATCTCAACCTTCCTCAAAACACCTCATACAACAAAACCATTTTTTCTACCTTTCACACCAATATCCCAGAAGGATTTTTTTCAATCAATCCAACCTCCCTTAGAAATGCACCAACCATTTTCACATTATACTTCAATCCACCCCACACTAAATGTATGTGCATCCTCTCTGCACATGGAATCACTTAAAATGTAATTAGCTATTGCACGCCAATGCACAACACAACACAAGACTAAAAATAAAAAAGCATAACGTGATGATGAAAGGAAACACATATAAAGGAAAATGCATTAAAGGAAAACCTAAGCTAAATGGAAACACTACCTTATTACAAACACCAAGAAGACTTATTTATAGTAGGGCTTCAACCTACTCCCATTAAAGTAAACTAGAAACCATGTGCCATCCAAAGCTTCTAACTAGAAAGTTCCTGATTCAAGTATATAGGTCACAACATATGGTCCCAACCAATGCACTTGGAACTTTCCAGATGGCACAAAAACTTGGAGTCATACAAAAGAACCATTTGTCCAACTTCAAGCTTCTTGTTCTTAATGTGTCGATCATGTCAGCCTTTTCTTTTTTTCTCTGTCTTCTAGCTCCAATGAAGCTATAACACCTCTCATCCAATTGCATCAGTTTTTATGCACTCTTCAAGTGCTTTCTCATCATCCAATCCTCCTACTGCATGTGCAATACGTAGGGATGGTAACATGAACTCAACCAATAAAAAACCTCTATGCCAAACACCAACTAAAGGGTGTTTCTTTGTTTAACCTCCTCTTGTAGGTTGTTCTATATGACCAAAGTACAACAAAAATTTATCATCCCAATCTTTCCTTCCAACATCATATATCTTTGTCAATGTGTGGCTCAAAATCTTGTTGAAAGCTTCAATAGTTCCATTAGCTTGTGGGTGATAGGGTGTAGTCTTATGATGTGCTACCATAAACTCTGCCAATAATATTCTAATAGTCTCATCATTCAAGAAATGAGTACCCCTATCACTTGTTAAACTCAATGGACATCCATACCTACTTATGCTTATGATATTCTCCCAAAGGAACCTTGTTGTAGTAGTTGTAGTGCAATCCTTCATAGGTGCTTGCTTCCACCCACCTTGTAAGATAATTTGTACAAGTAATGATGTAGCGTGACCCAGTCCTACGCACGTGGTGGGGGGAAATAGGGCCCATGAAGTCAATTTCCCATTTTTCAAAAGGTTTTACACTTACTATATAGGCCTCAATGGATTTCATCTCTATGCCTAGGCTTCCCAAGGCATTGGAAATGATCACAACCCTTGGCATATTCTTGTAATCCTTGTATACAATGTTTCCCACCACAAACCAGCCATCAAAATCTTACGTGTGGTGGCTCACCCTACATAGTGTCCACCAAAATCCCTCCATGAGCTTCCTCCATAATACCCATGCTCATGTTCTAGTACACACCGTAAAAATCTCATCCCAACCAAGTTTGTATAGATCTCCACTAATCAACATGTAAGGTGCATGGTGAATGGAAAGTTGTTTTTTTCTATACTCTTCATTCCATCAGGCACCACACCTGTTCATAAAAATATAACAATATCCTCCAAATCAAGGGCACACATTGTTGTAATCTAAAAAATGTGCATCCAACATTGTGTCTTCAATGCTCTATGTGTCCTCACCTTAAATTAATTCTTGAAAGATGGTCAAGTCCTGAATTGCTCTTTCCTGGTTTTACTACGACTAAAAAGTCAAACTCCTGAAATAACAAGATCCAATGACATATGCACCCCTACAAAATAGGCTTGTTTACCAAATACTTAAGTGTCATGTGATCTTGTGTAAAAGATAAATGGAGTAGCCAACAAGTACTACCTAAACTTATGCAGCACATAAATCATAGACAATGCTTCACACTCCATTTGTTGTAATTTTTCTCAGCTAGAGTTAACTTTCTACTTGCAAAACACAAAGGGTGATCAACAATCCCTTCTCTAGGTTGTGCTAGAACTACTCCAATTTCCATCCCTGATGCATCCACATGCACATGAAAGGGCTTTTCCCAAGAGGGAAAGCATAAAATGGGCAAATAGTAAGCTTCTCCTTCAACATATCAAAAGCCACCTATTGCCTCATCCCAATGAAATTTTCCCTTATGCCTCAATAGTTCTTCCAAGGGCATGAAAATCCTGGCATAGCCTTTGATGAAATTTTTATAGTAACCCATATGCCCCAAAAATCCATGCATTTGCTTTGATTGGTAGGCTCCTCCAAACCCAAAATAACAACTTTGGCAGGATCCACCAATAAACCTTCCTTACAAATAATATGACCTAGCAATGTGCCAAAAGGAGTAGTAAAAGACACATTTCTTAATGTTTAGAGAGATACTTAACTTATCTGCACCTCTCAAACATCAATCTCAAGTTGTCACAATGATCTTTCACCAATCCATACATTGTCCAATCATCCAGGTAGACTTGTAGAAACTTATGAATAAAGTCTTGAAATGCTTGCACCACAATGCGTGAAAATACAACAGGTGCACATTCTTAAGTCCAAAGGGCATAACCATGTAAGAAAAAATTCCCCATTCAATGGTGAAAGTAGTCTTCTCTTGGTCTTCTTTTTCAAATCCTTACCTAGTGATACCCTAAGAATCCATCTGTAAAAGAGTAGATTTCACCCCTACTACACACCTTCCAAGATTTCCTCAGTAAAAGGCATTGGAAAAGGATCTATAACACATGCAACATTCAAATCTCTGTAGTCCACATAGATCCTTATCCTCCCATCCTTCTTGATACTAATCACCATTGGGCTAACCCATTCAGACTCTTCAATGGCCTCAATGATCCTAGATTCCAACATTTTATCAATCTCTTCTTTCACCTTCACACACAGATTAGGATTCATCCTATAAGGCCTTTTCCTAATCAAGGCACACCTTCCTTCAACTTAATCCATATCTCTCCCAATGAGTGATGAACCCCTTTTAATTCATGGTATCCACATGGGAAAAATCTTGAAAAGTCACACACAATAGCTCAATTATCTTTGAAACCTCTTGGTTTGTCCAGTAATCACCAATGATTGCTTCTTTTGGTTCTACTTTTGTGCCAATGTTGACCTTATTTGTCTTTAAAGGCTTATGGTAAGTGTGTGCCTTCTCATCTACACTATCCAAGACTTCACGCATACCCTCTATGATCAACATCTAGGTTCTCTATTTCCTCATCATCTATCAGTACACCATTTTTCCTTTCTCTTTTTCTAGGTAGGTGCACTCAAACTTATACTTCATCCATTTCTTCTTCTTCTTCAAAGTGTGCCTCCAAATCAGGTTCCCCTAGAAAATCTATAGATGAGGTCCTCAACTTTGGCACTATCTCCCAGAGTAAGGTTTGACTACTACCTACAAAGCTTCATTCACTGGTGGTTTAGAAGATAGATACTCAAAATTCTGAATAATACATACATCAACTCCTACCAATTTCTCTGACATGTAACTCTGAATAGACATACCATGTGTGCACACAACCTTGCAAGGTGGAATAGAACTTATGCACCTAGAGTGAAGGGGGTAAAGCTTCTGGGCCTTCCATCTAGGCTCTCTCACATTCCTAAACATGGTATGAGGTGATTCCTTCCCATGATAGTCACATATCTTTGAAGGTGCATTGTTCTAGAGAAATCTAATAGAGAACATGATTCTTACTTCATGCCACTCTATAAGATTATCTCGATGAGTCATCCACCAATGCATGTTATTCCACACAAAGGTATAAATAAGCATATTCCTCTTGTTCTACTTCACAGTCCACTAGACTTCCATAATGCATGTAAAAAGACATCAAGGTTACCTTCTCTAGTGTAACTTGGTAATTATCTTCCTCCCATATGCCTAACCAAGTGCACTTGACAACTCGAGTCACAATGCCCTTCAATTCTCTCCCAACCAACTCATAAGTCCCATGCACCCAATTATCACATGCAATGCTAGTCATATCACTCATGGACTGAGCATCATCCCACTGAATGACTCCTCTCGATGGTTCAATAACCTCTGGGTCTCTATGGTGCACACATAAATTTTATTCATGTCCTCTTCACCCAAAGGCTCTACATAAGGTGCAGACCTCCCATCTATTAGTGGAATAATTACACACCTTCTTGTTCTCAAAACTGATGTATCCTTTGTTGAAGTGCAAATCAACATTATTCACATAACACCAAGGGCATCCAAGTAATGTGGAAAACTATCTACCTCAAAAAGTGCTAAGACTTCAAAATCCCCAGTGAACTTGGCCCCTTGAATGGTTATGGAAGCATTCTTCAAAACTCCGATGGGCATAGCTTTAGTTCTATTCACCATGTACAACACATTTGAAGATGGCTGCAATGGTGGTCTCCCCATCTGATTCCATGCATCCAAAGTAAGAACATTAACCTACACACTCACCTATGTCAATTAGTATGTTTCTCAGAGATCCATCCATCAACTACCACATTCAACGTGATTTCCTTGTCATAATCAAGACTATGAGGGGGAAAATTAGCATGCAAGATCTACCTCTCATGCCCACTTCCAACACATGGTATCTTTCCTCTCAACCACTCTCCTAATAGGGAATGATATTTTCCTAGCACAACATCTTACATACCTCTTTGACATCATCAACATCCTTCTGAGGGATCTCAACATTCTTCACTTTTCTAACTTCCATGACTACTCTTTCAAGCATTGAATCTCTCCTTGCAAACTCCTAATAACCTCCATAGTCTCTAGTAAACCTCCTTCTAATAAGTCGATCAGGGTACTTTCCATGCAATACTTCTTCTCTTGTAATGAGAGGCCTCTACTTTGGTATTTCTCTAGCACATGTAACTTCAACGCACGTGTAGTTACTAATACAAGTTCCAACTCAGATTAGGCACTACCTTAGGCATGAACATGGGCTCAACACTTCACACTAACCATTCTTGTGCCCTTTTCCTTCTTATTATGATTTTGTCTCATGTGATCATAAAATCAGGGAACTCCTCATACTTATGTTTCTTTCCACACCACGAGCATTGCAGAAAATCTGGGCATTCACACTTTGTAGTGATCCGTAGATCCACAATTGAAACAAGTTCCATGGGGGAAGTCACTCCTTCCTCCATCGCGACCACTACTACCTCTAAATCCTCCATGAAAAATTCTTCCCTTCCTCTTCCATCTTCACACCCTTCATGCTGATGCCCCCCTCATTTTTAGAACTATTCACAATGTTGTCTGCACACACACAATATCAATTACATCATGAATCTGTCTATCAACCAAAAATCCTTCATATCATGAGTAGTAGATGTAAAATATTACAATAACAAGACACATTCTTATGGAGCATGTGTTGTAACAATGGGAATCTACTTGGATCATGATCCCCATGATATATTTCACAATCTAACATCATGGCACACACCAAATTTTGAGGGAAACTATCCTTGTGTGTCCTTCTACTTCACAATCTATACACCAAAGTCCATTGCAGTCTCATGTGTGAATTCACAGATAATTTTTCAAGTTTTTTTTTGCCATGGAAGCAATTTGTGCCTCCAAAAAGGGACTTACCCCAAGTATCAACACTTCCAATGGCCTCAATGCAGAGAAGCCTCCAAGGCCTCACACATGGATCCATGAAAAGTCTTATGTGAAAGTGCTCATCTAAAAGGTGTTATCAAGCCTCCAATGAACCACTGAGCATGTTGAGAGGGATGGATATCATAAGATAACTTTGACAAGAGAGTCTTAAAGTGCATCATACTCTCACACACTCTCTTTCCATACCCTATTGAATCTCCTTGAGCACATTGATGCTTTTTTCTCAAATTCAGAATATGAAATTCCACCAAGAAGGCATCACACAACATATTATAATCCACCACCATTCTGATGTGGGTCATACTTTTGGTACCAACTATGCATGCCCCCTACAAACATAGGTTACAAACTAGGATTTCCTTCTTCTCTCTAGGGTAGTGATCCCCTTAGCATGCCATAAAATTCACACTTGTGTACATGCTCTAGCAACATCCTCAACACCTTTATAATCAGGTAAATGAAGAGACATCTCATAAAATACCTATGTGATGGGGTTGTGGTCCTTTCCCACCAGATCCAAAACCTTGATTCCCTCATGTGTTTCCTCCACCACCAGATCCACTAGATCCACTAACTCCCGATCCTCCAATCCACCATCCTCCTCCTATAGTAGGTATAAGGCCTAAAGTAGTGCTACTCTACGTGTTCCCACCATTGTGCTAAACTAAGCTCCAATAGTCTATGAAAGTTG
The DNA here is from genome assembly GCA_018340775.1 of Taxus wallichiana var. yunnanensis. Taxonomy (NCBI): domain Eukaryota; kingdom Viridiplantae; phylum Streptophyta; class Pinopsida; order Cupressales; family Taxaceae; genus Taxus; species Taxus wallichiana. The sequence goes on from CM031236.1 coordinate 45,393,243, forward strand.
AACTACTTCCAGATGTGATACCCACATTCTGTGTGCCCACACCTTGTCCAAATGATGTGCACTAATAAGATACCACCAAACATAGGAAATTTTTGCATGGCCATAGATGAATTTAATGAAAAATGATATCTACCTAATGTTTCTCACTTACCAACACCAACACCAACCGACTAGCAATACTTGTCTCAAGAATTGGAAAACTAAGCACAAGGGTTAGGTCACTAGGTGGGTTCAAATGTGTGCCTATGGTCCATCTCCTTTCTTCATCTATGATGATCTCATCATCAATGAGGGGGTTCTTCTTCTACATGCTTTTCCAAGATGGGGTAGCATAGACTACTTAGGTTCCACGTCCTCCACGTGAACCTCAAATCCTTCCTCTAAACATCTACCTCCATACATCCATCACTCCTATAATCTCACATTGTTTTTCACCAATTCCCTCTCCCACTTCATTATACTTGAGCCACCTTTCCTCTCTCTCTCTTCTACCGTAGGATCCACCATCTCTTACCACACCTACTTCTACCCCACACCTAGTGGGAGTTTAGCTAGCCATAGGAAACACTTCTAAACTCATAGTGATGATCAAGATCTTAATGGCTAATGGTAAAGCACACAAGAAATATCCTCTCGATTCTCACAAGAACTCAAACTCAACAACCTCTGGGAAAGAATAAGTAGAAACCACATACTCCAACATGTAGCTAGTCAACACACCACTCCACCAATGATCAACAACATGAGTCCAGATCAGATCAACATCATGTAGCATTGATAATCTTCTTGGGTCCAAACACGAGGTCGATAATACCAACTCTTCCTCGATGCATACGCTGACAACCATTCATACAGTTTCTACTAGAAAAAAAAAAAGAATGTCTCATAGAGCTCATGATACAAATGCTCCTCTACCCATGTACATGCATCAAACTTAGGTCTAGTGTTGAATCTCTATGTGAAAACTCATCCTCCGTGTTCTTAAGCCAAGTCTCCACGTTGCCAAGGTCAAACATTCTGCCATCACACACACACCATTCTTGCAACAACTTCAAAAGAGGTCCCAAAATGGAACCAAGATGTAGTCACTTTTCCTAACCCTTTAATTCCTAGGTGTGTGCCAACATATCACCCAACCTAAATAGGTGCTCACCCAAAGCACGCAAAGGCACCAGGCCCTCTTTTTATGTGAGCTTTTTCAAGAATGTTACCATGAATGGTGGAGTAGTGCACAATCATAAATGCATACATCCTATAACAAGAATAAAGAAACTAGACCCAAACATAGATGAACCATATTATGACTATGAACATCAAAAACAACATGTAGGAATTAGATCTAAACCATGAACATAATAAAACAAATATTTAGATCCATAAGCATTGATATTTAGAACAAACACCATTGTATTAATCCACCATTGTTACAGTAGCCAAATACATCATAAGAATCATAATCAGACCAAATACATCAACAGAACAACCATAACTAACTTTAATTTACAACTCTTAATCCTAACATGATGATCATATCCTAAAGAAGGATTTTCTTGGGTTGTAAGTCTCAAACTTACATGTTCCTAAAGGTAAATCAACAAGGAAAACAATAAACAAACCTACATGAATTTATGAAATATTTGTTGAAAATAAACTCCAAACTTAAATGACAAATTAGCTGATTTTTTTAGGAGGGGGAGTCATCCTAGATAGATCATAGCATTGAAACAGAGTATCCAACCACCTCCTCAACACATTTCCTATTGATTCAATCTATAATCATAACAGTCAGCTCCAATCTATAATCCTATTGATTCCATTTCCATTTTGATTGCGAAACATTACAAAGTCATGTCTTAATGAGTATTTAATATATTTCACATACAATGTTGTTGATCTCTTTTATAGAAAGCATACACCATTCCTGGTTGAATATTAAATCATAATGCATTTTCATTATTATATACTTTAGGCATATAAGGGTTGTGGTGCTTGATTCTGAGATAGAATAAGTGTCTTTTCTTCAATCATTACTGAATTAAAAATTTAAAAATAACACTATTCCTCATTGAACTTGCTTGAGACAACAAATTGAAGATTGCAACAGTGATTAAAAACATTTTCAAAATTATATTACCCTTAATTATATCATCTGTTGTAACATGTTCCACTCTTCAACTATTGGAATTACAATTTGTTGTAAATTAGAGTTTCGACATGTAACTTTGTTGACAATTCATAATTGAGAGTGGAGATTTCCTTTACTTTGTTGTATGAAAACTTACTGACAAGGTTATCAATGGTTTAACAAAGCCAAAAAAAATGTCTCATCTAGCTTCTCAGGAATTCGATCTTCTCTTGCATCATTTTTTCTTTCATGTTCTTCTAGAATGCATCCTTCTTAATGAATTGGTGTGTTTTGTCAAAAGGAATTGGAAAACCAAGATTTTTGAACTCATGTACCTTTCCATGCAACTCTTGTAACATTATTTGACACTTATTCAGTAATTCATGTGTTTCACCTAGCATCACACACTTTTGAATGATAGATGATACCTTTATTGAGGCATCAAACCAGTTTTAAATTCCACTTTGGATGCCAATTATGTGTCACTAAATTTGTAGATAGCTTCTAAAATTTTCCTTGGTGTATCCTCTCTTAAAGCCATCACTTTTCTGCTACTTGTTATGTATTCAAGAAGCTTATCACATATTCTCTGTAGATCAACCATGAATTAAAAAAATATAATAAAATCATCATTTTTTTGTTTATTTCCCCCAAACATTATCCGTTATATTAATCAATGTATTATTATAAAAAGCGAGATAGTTTGATATTGGAAGATTGTATTTCCTTTTTTCTTTAAATCAATTCTTTTTCTGAATGGTTCATTTTTTTCTCTTCCTTCTACATTCCACCCCTAATTTTTCTCTCTTCACCTAGACTTTGTTCCTATTTTTTGTCCTTTTCTTTCTCTTCCTTCAGAACCTCTTTCAATTCTCCCAATGTTTTTCTAATCTATTATTCTTACTTGTTTCCTATAAATTTTTCTTTGCTTCTTTTATTTCTACTGTTCCTTTTCATTCGCAACAACCGCACTTATAAAGATAGATGATTTTATCTTCCTCTCCAACTCACTTGTCTTATTAAGTGTCATTTTTCCTTTTGCTTTCTCATTTTCTAGGTTTGCCTCTAAATTTTGAATCTTATTATTCAACTTATTTTTCTCCCTCTCTTCCTTTAGAAATGCTATGTAAACCACATCATTGTTCCTTTTCAATACATTAATTTTTCATAAGGTTTCATTTCCTTAAAATCCATTTGAAGGGAGGTTACATCGTAGTCACTAGAAACCATTTGATTATCTGGTTTTACAACTTTGGGCACAACATAGATGTATTCCATGGTATCTATGGTTGGGTTATATGTAGGCAATACCCTCATTATGGTTGGATTTGAAGTTCCAATAGTCTGTAGAATTTGCTTCTTGTTTCTTTTATCTCTTTCTGATTTATTGGAAAACTCAACTTAGTAATCAAAACCTGAGGTGTTTGTAGGAATGAACTATTTCACCTTGAATGGAGAAGGAGTAATTGAAGTTTGGGAGAATTTCCTGTGGAATGGCAGTTTGTTGAGGGGTAGTAGTGGCACCACCTTCTGTAATTAGTTTTCTTAAGGAAGGAGTAACTATACATGTGTCTACCTTTGTCTTTTACCTCTTCTCAATTCCTTGTTAGACAATAGCCATAGGAAGTTAAACTATATGTATTGGTCTCTTTAATTTACAATACTCTGACTATTACCATCATCACTAGAACCGCTAACATTAGCAATACTAACAGATTCATGGCTAACTTCTCCTCTAGGATTTTCAACATGTGATTGAATCTGGTTGTTGAGGATTTGAATCCAAAGTAAATTACATTAGATTACCACTTGTAGATGTTTTAGTATGTAGTGGTCCTTTCTCAAAAGGTGAAGTTACAAGGCCCGACCTCTTAGAAAATCTTCTAGTTTGTGCCTCTAGTGGAGTTCAAATGCCTTGTCCTATTGAACCCAAACCACCACCACTAAAACCCATCTTTTCAGCAATAAGTGCTCTGTATAATAAATTTGTTTAAAGCCTTCATCGATACTTGGTTTATAAGTGTCGGGGAAGTGTGTAATTCCTTAGAATCGGTGTCATCATTGCTACTTGCCCTCTCCAAGATGTGCTTCATTCCACAATTTTTTGAAATCCACATCTTCTAAAATAGAATCATACTCAGAAAAAAAAATTGGATGGCCTAGGTCCTACCTCATAGACCAAAAGGCAATAATTTTTTACCTTGTCTAATTTTTATCTCACAATTCATGATGTAATTCCTTTGGCATGATTTTAGAGGAATTTTTATCAAATTTTGCATAAAATTTGGCAGATTGAAAATCCTCTTTATTTTTTGTGGAGGCTCAGGTAATCCCAAAATTTGTGTTAACTCTTGAAAACTAATTCCTTTCTCAACAAAAATTTCATCCATTGCTTTTTCTACTTCATCCCAAGAGTTCTTGTTTTTCAATTTTTCTAGAAAGGGTTTGCTTTCATGTTGAATTTTAGTGACATAGTTTTTGTTCACCACTATCCTTTCTTTAATCACCTCACATGGGTCATACACCCAGGAGAATTAACATAAAATTTAAAATTTTGTAATATTTCATGTGCCACATTGAATTATTTTATTTTATTTTATTTCAAATTTGAAATATGATCCTCTTTTTTGAGTAACAAAATGCAGTTTATCTGTAATTTCCATCTTGTATATATTCTAAGAAAAAAACTCTCTCTCATCACATGTATTGGAAATTTGCATGGTTTTACTCCTTATCCATAAAATCTTAGCACAGTATATTCCTCCATGAAGTACCAGTATTCTAATTGTATTTATGATCCCATTTGAATGCAATCTCTACAATTCATAATCAATCTAGGAAATGTACTTTGTAAAATTACTTGATAAATTGGATCCCATCCACAAATTGATTGTAATCCCTTCTATTATCAAACATCCTTATCTTGGGGGTCCACTTAGTTAATGGATGCATCACTTTTGGATGGCCCTCAACATCATAGGGCTGAATTGCAAGTTTGTTTTTGCCAACCATTCGGTAAAGTGTCATTGAATTAAATATAAAAAGTAGGTAGTGAACCTAAAGGTCTTAGTGTAAAATACTTCTTTGATCGTTAAGAATTGTTTATGCATAGATTCTACAATGTGCCAAACAAATCTATATGCATAAGGTGAAGATAAAAATGGATATTGTATACAATTTCAAGGATTATCATTGCTATCGAAGCCAAGGAAAATAATATCTTAGAAATGGTATCCCGACCCACGGTTTAACATCTCAATTACATGTGGAGGCTTCCCTTTTGGCACCATTCCATCAACTATTATTTTTTCAAAAAATCATCTCTTTCATTTTGAGTGGTGGCATGATAATAGCTAGCAATTTTTCTAGGTTTATGTTGACAGTTCCTAAATATTTACTTTCAAACCACAACGCATGGCCAAGATTTACCTTCGTAATGGAAAAAAATTCTTTTCCATTTCCATTTACAACAATTAGATTTTTGTCCCATCGTAATTTTGGGCACATAGAATGACAAATTCAGGGCGGGTAAAACCTCATGGAGCATCATGCATCCCAATCCAGCCCCCATGTTATCCAACCTTTATGTTTACTGATGGGTCCAAATGTTTAATTCCAATTGCCTTATTCTCAGACAAGTATCTAAGCTATGAAGTTCTTGTGCCAATTACAAGATCATAAATATCATGATATTCATCAATAAAACTAAGGTTTTTAAGTAGTTTGGCATATGGGATTTGGGTTTTAATTTTACTTTGGGGTCCTGTGGAAGTAGACATGCTTGGAATTTTGGATTTTGGAAACCCTCAACCCTAATTTTTCAACCCTTATATTGAAATATTTCAAAGTGAAGGCTTGTGCAAAGGTCTTCTAATAAAAAGATAATATTTAAAGAATCAAGATTCAAATGCGAGAATGACACTTACTCGAAATATGAAAATTTTGATTCTTACATGTTCCACAACTTCTATGAATCTATCTTGGATTTTGTTGCAATATGCCTTCCACAAACATAATTTAAATTTTCAATGGATGTTTAATATCACCTCATAACTTGTAAGCACTAACGATTACCACATCACTATAAATGATTACGTCTTTCATGTACTTTGTAGACGTCAAATTTAGTCTATTTTCAAATTCCATTTAGTGGAAGACAGTTGTCACTTAGCTAGTCCTATTCCAGGAAATTCCATTTGAAATGTGAATGTGTTAGGCCTTTATCTCAGAATAGATCCTACGTCATTGATCTTAATATATCAAACGATGCAAATTATTTATCAGATGGCCACATGGTAGGATTCTGGTCCTCCTCAAGGAAAAGGCATTCCCTAGACTCCAATCCCATGGAATGAACCGATTCAATAAAGTTTTGGGTCCATGGTGTGGGCATTTAATGATTTGGTCATTGAATTTTTTGGGTCGTTGAAAACATTTTAAAC